>CH003099.1:731580-793887 GCA_000149265.1 Ciona savignyi
GGAAACAAAACCCCATTTTGAGGAAGAGTAGCCTAAATGCGTTTAAAAACCACAGCGATATAAATACAAAGCGTTGGGGTATTTTACGTGTGATTTTATAGTCATGAAACACTATATTCGAGGCAAATGCAAGTAAGGGTCCATTTGTACGATAACTGCAGAAACCATCAAAAACGTGCTATGTTTATGTATGTTTAAAACGTCACCTAGCGGACAATATAGGCTGTATACGCTGTAACTGCCCTCAAAAGCAACTGTTGCATGAATAATATTGAATTAATATAAATTTAATGTTTAGTGTAGCAAAAATTAGGCTTGTGGCATGTGGATAACAAACAAAATAAACGTTTTTTTACTTCCACTTGGCCTAAATATCCGTTATACTGCCGTGCAGAAAACCCCACCTAGCGGTAAAACTGTTGAATATTTTGTGGAGAACTTTTAGTATATTAATAAGTAAGTAAATACAAATTCAAAAATGTATACAACATGAAGTGCCACAGATGTGGGAACCAATATATTTTTAGCGATCTTTTATGGGTTTGGCTTATGGCCTAATTTTATTAATTAGTGTTTCCCAATACGTCTTTAAACCTGGTTTATTTCTGTTTAGTAATTTTAACTCAAGCTCTGCGATATTTTTTCCGTACGATTATTCTGCCAGAATTACTTTAGTAAACTTTTCCGACCCCGAGTTGGATTTTAACAATTTTACAAAGTAGATCTGTAAGAAATGCCGTTTCGTCGATTACTGGGATTATTGCTCAACAACCCTCAGCTGATTGAACGGCTTTCGGAAACAAAAGTAATAAGAATTGCAGCTCAAAAAGTGGTCGGACTATACAACAGCGTTGTGGTATGTTAATTTATTTTGAATGTATGAACATTGTACAAGCGGTACTAAAATTGTTTCATGCACAAGGGTGGCACAATTGCATGCTCATCAAAACCTTAAGCATTAAAAAATGCTCTGTCCTGTCCGATTAGTCTGACGCCTTTTAACCAAAAGGTTGCAGGTTTGAAACTGGTCACTAGCTAGTCGGTTGTGTCCTTGGGCAAGGCACTTTACAGACATTGCCTGAACCCAGCGGATTTATGAGTTTTACCAAACTGAAGGAATGTATGAATTATACAAAACACTGCAATAGCTTCAGTAACCCGGCGGTGATCTGATGATTGCCTGTGTGATAAGGTGATAACCTCCTTGATATTTACATTCACGGAGATAAACATAAATATTCTATCCTATTCCAGTGACATTATCCGATGAACATACTTTTGGACGACCACTTAAGTAATTATCAAAGTATGTTTAACATGCTGCTACAATTCTTTTTATCTGACTTGGATGAATTAAATTTATATTAGAGTACAAAACATAATCTAAGGTTATATCTTAAGATATGGGACAGGGCTACTGACTGACCAGCTCACTTGACTGAAAATGGGCACATTAAAAGAAAGGAAGGAAATTAACCTAATACTAAAACTATGGAAACTAATTCTAACCATGCCCACAACACCACTTTCAACCCCAGAACTAGGCTAACATTTTAACAACCCTAGCCCTTACACTAACCATAATCCTTATTTTAGTTAGCAGTTTCCCTTCTTTTAGTTTTCCACTCTGGAAATTAAAGCAAAATACATGCGATTGATTAACATTTAAAATACTAAAACCAAGTCTCCTTGTTGCATAATACATTTGATATTTTTATCATTGCCAGACCACTTTATGTTTGAAATATTTACTCGATGGAACCAATACAATTGAAAAAAATATGTATTTATCCTAATATTGCAATAAAAAAAATGACATAGCCGAAGTGTCTGCAAAAAGATTTTGTTTAGAATTTCATCCTTAATTTGATTTTACATTTATTAAAAAAGCTATTTTTTTATGCAGTATGTTCACTTACCAGTAACAATTTATTTTACATAAGATATAAAAACAACATCTAGGCATTGCTGGTTAACAGTTTATTTATAAACAACAGTGCAAACTCTAAAATGTGCGTTCCAAAAAATTGCAGGCAAAAGGATTATCAGCATCAAATGAACTAGAAAACAAAATAAAGGACCGCGCTGACACATTTCCTAAATCACAAAATGATGACGGAACATTTTTATCAAGTTTCAAAGAAGAGTTTGAAAAGGAATATTCGAAAATGAAAAAAGACAAAAAACTTTAAAGATTTCTTAGCTTATTTAGTATCATTGATCAGTGTTTTATTTTCTCATATGCAAATTTTGCGCATAGAAATATATGTGTGCATTGTGCAAGTTTTATTGTAATAGGAAAAAAAAAATTAAAACTAAGAAAGTATAAAGTTTGTTAGGCTGATTTACTTAAATTAAGAAGTATAAAATGTTGACAGTGGTAACCAGTAGTTAAAGTTTAATACGCCATAGTAACATGATATCGAAAATCATACTTGATTATCAAATTAAACACAAAAATATAAAATCCTACTTTCGTTGTCAATTTAAACATAAAAAATTGCATTTTGTACAAAATTGAAACTGAATATACCTCACAAGTATTTTTACATATTTTGTTTTCTACACTATAAACTAATAGAAAATTTTAGGTAACTCTAAAAAACAAAAGGTAAATAATTACGAAGGATTGTCAGTGTAAAAGGTAAAATAGCAGCAAGTTCAACCCTCACTAGTGTAGTTGGTCCAGTAAGAATTGGGTCTCTTTCCATCCTTTAATGTCAAAGATTAATGTTTATCTCCGTGAATGGGAAAAACCAAGGGGGTTAACACATGGGCAATCGTCAGATCACCTCGTGTCCACTGTCGGGTTACTGGAGCAATTGTAGTGTTTTGTATAATTGAGACATTTCTTAAATTTGGTAGAACCCATTAAACCCCTCAGTTTAAGCAATGTCTGTTAAGTGACTTGCCCAAGGACACAACTGACTAGCTAGCAACCAGTTTCGAACCTGCAACCTTTTGGTTAAAAGGCGCAGCACTTGACCACCAGACTAACTGGGCGGACTGTAGCAATGCAAGGATTATATATTTTGTTTCGAAATTTTACTTTAAGCCAATGTGGAAATGTATCAAGACCAGAACCTCAAAGACTTAATGTTAGAGAATTGTCAGCCGAAAGGTTGTTTTTGGCTGACTCTTTGGGTTGATTGTTTGGGTTTAATTTGTGTTAAATTCACCCAGTGGATGATTAGATGAAAGTTAAAATAAGTCCAACCTTTTAAATTATATACAGACACTACACTAGCTTTTGAAACCCAACGGTGGGCTTTAGAAAATCTGACAATTGATTGTGCGATATCACATACTGTGAACCACTTTCACCAAAATAAAACATATCCTATCCAATTGACATTAGTACTATAGTTGATAATATTTAATATTAGCATTATAGTGGATGTTAATTTTCTCCAAGGTGGTGAAAGTGCATAACTTTTATAAAAAATACCTTTATGGAGAATTTGTCATTGGCCAACACCATGTCCATCGATAATGGAATAATACTGCTTGAAGCTGAAACAAAAGTTCTTAATTGGTATTTTAAATGTAATACGCATTTTACAGTACAATACATTATTGTAGTATTAGGACAGGATATTTATGTTTATTCCTGTGAAAGGGGAAACTAAGGGGGTTAACACACAGGCAAACACAGATCACCTCGCACCCACCGCTGAGTTACCGGAGCTATTGCAGTGCGATGTGTACGATACACACATTCTTTTAATTTGGTAAAACCCACTAATCTGCTGGGTTAAGTGCCTTGCCCAAGGACACAACCGACTAGCTCCGCCGGTTTCGAAACTGCAACCATTTGGTTAAAACGTGTCGCACTAAATCATTAGACAAATTTTGTTCTGCATAGTACAGTTTATGTTCTACCTTGTTCTAATAATACTTGCTTTTATTCATGCGAGTAGGATAATGTTAATTATTACATGTATTGTTGGGTTATATCCATGGTATGTTTGATAATTTATATAAACTACTATTGAATCACTGGAATGTTCAGTTGGATCCAACAACATCTGCAAAAAGTGTCTAAAGCGAGGATCGAACCAGAAACTGTCAAGATCTGTTATTATCTTATTGAGAACAGCCCAGTAAGCTATATGGATAGACCTACCAACTTGATGTTGAGAAGTTTCCATTTCTTCAATAGGATTTAATTTCGAACGAAATTCTTCATCAAGCTCTAAAGTTTTCTTTGTTTTGTTTGAAGCTGTAAAAGTACAAACATGTTTATTGCATGTTTTAAAGGTTTTATAGTAAACAAGTGATTTATAAGTGGTGTTCACTTTAATTGACATGAATATAAGTGTTCATTGAAAGATTGTAAAATAGTTCACAAGAGAATTAAAACTAGGTCAAAAAGTTGTTAAAACATAACATGACATCCAGCTGAATGACTGGTAGTCTAATACCCAATCTGCACTGATGCGGAGTAAGGCATGCTTTGGCCACAGTGTCGTTGTTACAGAGAGAATACTTTCCAATGTAGACACTTACGGCCTGAAAATTAAGCCCAAGCATGCCTTGCTCAGCTTTAGTGTAGATTAGGCCTCGGTCAAACAACCAGAAGGTCGGCATGGTATTTTTGACCACCCAAACAACATGGTTTAGTCCTTGTACAGGGCACATGACAAACATTGCTTGGATCCAGTTAATTGAGTTGATAAACAAACCAGTAACACACTGCAATAGCCCACCAGCCAATCCATCAATGGGCATCACTGTGATGTTGCCTTTGCGATACAAACTTTAATAAAATGAATAAACTAATACAGGAAAAAAATGAGTATCCAATACAACAGCACTGTAAAAAAGGGTTAGTTCAACTAGATATTATCTTTCTTTAGTAATCACCTTTATTTCTTCTCTTAGTGCTCAAACTTTTCGTAGCAGTTGAAGAGGTATCACTAGCTCCACACCACATTTCAGCTATCTCTGATATTGGGTGATGGTCTTCTAGCATGTTTAAATTGTACCTGAGGATTAAATTGGAATTAGCACTCAACCAACAAACTCTATGAAATCAAGGTAATACCAAACCAAATATTTATATCGTCCAAACAGGGTTAAATGTACGACTAGGATAAATAGCCAAATCCTGCTTGGTTAGAACTTCAACAAAGGTTATGTATCGCTGGGCATGTGAGACAAGGATTGAATAATCTGTCAGACCGGATAGAATTAAGGAAGAGCATCTGAAGCAGCTTATAGGCAATATTGCTGTATTTGTTTTCTATGCTATTTTTTTCTTGTTATGCAAGAAGGCATGTGTACTTTCTGGGATATTTCAATCAGTCCAGCTATCTCAATTGGAAAAAGCGTCTTAGGTTTTATTATTTCAGGGGGCGGCAACTTCTCTAGTCGGTGGGCCAAATGTGGGAAAATAAAGTCCTTAGTGGGCCGGATTATTACATAAATGGTATTCAATATCTTAATTACAGGGTATGGTTAGATACAGTCTGTGGGCCGGTCAAAATCCCTTCAGATGTTGCCCATGTCATGGTTTATTTGCTTCTTTTGCCCCATGATGGACGAATATGGCAATATCCTATTTCACTACATTCTGAAATGATTAAATTGGGACAAACTTTTTCAAGAGCCGGCCAGTCATCGCAGTATTCACCACAGCCACATTGTAAGCGTCTCTTTTAAGGTGTTGCTGGATTGCTTTTCGCCGATGCTTCTCATTGGGCCTAGGAATCTGTTCCGCCCTAGTTGGTATTGCTTCCAGGAAATTTGGCAGAGACTGGTAAAATATATTAAGATGTATTATAAACAAAAGACTGACTGTTTGTTTTTCTGAAAAAACAAATTATCAAGATTATGTAAAACTGTATATTCAGCCAGTCCAGCCGAACAGCATAGGATATTTATAGCAAAGGTTTTAACATGAACAATCATCAGATTAAATCGAAAATAAGTAAATGAGCGTTTTCACACAGGTGATCCACAAATTACCTGAGATTACAAAAGGAAGCTTTTTCAAATAAGTAATTGCCAGCTTACCTTATGCCCACCGCTGTGTTACTGGAGCTATTGCTATGTGTTGTATATGGGTGAGACAATCTTTTACTTATGGACAAACCCCTTAATCCACTGGGTTTGGGTAAACATTTAACAACATCGGTTACTGTACTATTATCAGTGTGTTATCAGACTGCAACCACAGCCAAAACATTTAAAGCGATTTTCCCATCCACCAGAATACAAATGACACATTCATCTATTTAACCATTATAATTTAAATACTCAAAAAACATCTTTGAACCTTGGTGAGATTCACATTCATTGAATGAAGCTTTGGGAACTTTGGCCGCTCGGGAAATACCAAGGGCGGTGTTTCTCCTCTGTTGGAATGAAACAAAATAAATGTTACGGCAGTTCAGTGGTGGAACGACTGTTGTTTTACCATTTAATTGGTTCTGTAGTATTTTACTACGAAGGTTTAGTTTAACATATCTTGGTGTGTTTAATGGCCATACAACATATCCAAAGGAATAATTGGCAAAAACTCTATAAATGAGTGAATATTAATAATATTCATATTCTTGATTAATATTTTTTAACTATTTGTTTTATTATATCTGCATTTAATCAAGAATAAAAAAAAACTTTCATGACGGAGTTTATATATGAGTACAGGTAGCACCAGAGAAACCTACTCATTTAAGCAAAACTACACAGAGATATTGCTTAAGTTTTATTTAATTCAAGAATCCACAAATTCAAACAGAATGCTATATTTCTTTTCAGAATACCCACTTGGCTGCAAGCGGCTGGTTCGATTTACGCATCTTTGATGGTATGCCACGCCAACAATGTATAGGTTAATCGTCTAGAAACACAGAATTAGAAAACAGAATTTCACCTTTCATCAAGTGAAGGTATGGCGTCCATTTTTTTCAATATTCCAACTGGAAGAGATTCAGGGTCTGTTCTCAAATGATCTGCATAATGCAGATGTTAACTAAACACGAATGCAATTTTGTTTGTTTTTTCAATCAAATTACAAAACATTCGATGAGACACTTAATAATATAAGAACAGGATAATACGACAAAGAGACATTCTTTAAAACACATCATGAAAAAATGTATAAAACAATTCAATATAATGGACGTTAAACCTAACCAAGTTATGCTTAATGTAAGTAAAGTTGTGCATATGTACACTTAAAGAGTTGTTGACCACTATTAAGGGGTTAATCTACAATCAGTAGATAAATTTAAGCACAGATCCGAATATACGTCAAACAAATTCCTTTTCTGGAAGTGAAAGTCAATATATTCCAAATTGAAGTGGATAAACCGCATTTTTTCATATTATCATAAGAAAATTGTCCAATGTCCATCCTTCAATTACATTGTCATTAAACAACGCACTTGGAATTGTAAAATCTACATTTTTGTGAGTGTTTATAAATCCTACCGTGAAAGGATTGGGAAGTCAATGAGCTGTATCTAGACAGCATCTGCTCAGTGAAAGCATCAGGTGATAGATAGGATGGTACTGGCCGTCTCCACAGGTTTTGATCGGATTTCGCCTTCTGCCAGAAGTTTTCCACTTCGTGTCTGTTGTGGTTTTGTGGTGGTGGTCACAATACGATGTTTTTTTTACGAGTTTAACATTATAGGATGGGATAGAAATAGAATATTCATTTTATACCAATAAATGGGAAAACGAAAGGTACACACAGACACGGGTAATCGTCAGATTACCTCATGCACACCATCAGGTTACTGTAGATATTGCAGAATTTTGTACACGATTGTGATGTTCATTTAGGTTAAATTCAATTCATTAATCCACAGATTCTAAGCGATGTCCGCAAAGTGCCTTGGACTGAAAAGGACTGACTATTCAGCGAACACCTTTTCTGTTAAGTCTGGATTAAGAAGTACCTTAATACTTAAATGGACAAAAAGAATGAATATAAAACAACAAAAACTACCTATGTTTCAGCAATCCCCTGCTTTTCATTAATTCTTCAACTGCAACCAAGTGATAAAATCTTGACTTTGGAACTTTTTGCAGGAATTCTCGGTCGTCTTTTAAATCATGTTTCGGCAGCCGATGTATTAGTTTATGAGCAAGTTTTTCCTAGAATATGAGGATAGGATATTCATGTTTATCCCCGTAAATTGGAAAACTAAAAGAGGGTTAACACCTGGGAAGTTGTCACATCACTTTGCGCCCACTGTCGGGTTACCGTAGCTATTGCAGTGTGTTGTGTATGATAGACATGTTCCTTTAATTTAGTAGAACCCATTAACCCACTAGGTTCAGGCAATGTCTGTTAAGTGCATTGTCCAAGGATACAACCGACTAGCTACGAATCAAGTTCAAATCTTAAACCTTTTCATTGAAAGGCGTTGCCCTAAACCACAAGACTAACCGGTCGGACAAAAATTTTGGTGATAGAAATACGGAGTAGTAAGTAAGAGTACTTTCATTTAGGATATTTATTTGGTCTAACTCTAAAAGAATAAAACAATGTATATAGATTATAGAGTAAAGCTTTTAGTTCTTTTAATAGTAATTTGCTTTTTGTATATATTTATATTTTTGCATTTTACATAATAGAGATAAAAGGACAAATCCTTTTTATTCTGAAAATGTAGAAATTCACATTGAAGGATTTTAGCATATTAACATTGTAAAGGTAATGAAGATATACAGTGGGACATTAAAACACAATTCTGAATACAGTGTTCATTTAATGCCAATTTTGAATACAGTCAGACATTAAAAGAAAATATAAATGTGAAACTGCACATTAATTTTAACTTGTAATTAATAACAGCATTCCACAAAATTATTAACCTACTTTTCTTTCCTGTTCGAGTAATATTTTTTTCTTTATTTTTTCCTCGTGGTTGGCACGTTCTTTACGCTGCTTGTCCACTTTCGCTTCAAGTTTACCGAGGTAAACACTATAGTAGTGATCTCGCAGTCTTTTTAAATCTCTCAGTACATCTAAGTACCGCTGAAAGTGCAGATTCGGGAAATTGAAGAAGTACACCTCAGCACCGTTAGGGCATATTGCTTAAACTTGAATATTTTACAGTCATACTAAATAATTGTGCAACAAAAACCAATGATTTACTTAAATAATAAACAGCTATAAGAAGGAATAGGATAGGAGAAAGGGCGAACATGGATTATATATTTAAAATATTAATCGCAAATCACCAGAAAAAACAATACCAGCATTTTTGGTATTAGTGTTTGCATTGTGGCGGTAGACCGAGCAACGGTGGAATAAATTGTGCTGAAACACTACATAGTCTTAACCAACCCAAATCGAAACATGGAAATGACCCTGTACGATTTCCTCATTTTAATTTTGTTGGCACCTTGGGCAAGCCTACCTGATTCCTTAGTTTTACATCTTCAGCGGTTTCAGATTCTGAATCAGTACGTTCTTTTGTTCTCTTGGTCTATAAAAATGTGTATGTTTAAACTAACGACATGGGTACACTGTAGGTGTTTAGACAATATACAGCGTAATGTATACGTGCACAAAAAGGCAACGAGTGATGTTACGCGTGTTGTACTTTCAAATAGTTTTGCGCCAAACGTACCTTTGTATCGGGTTTTCTTTTGTTCTGGCTGTAAATTCCGGTTTGAAAATGCACAGGTTGAAATGTTGAAAAGTTTTTAAAGTCCATTTTCTTTACATATCGTTATTATCAAACCAGCAATGATTAACAACACATGCGTCTAGAGACAGAACGGTAGTCTGATTTTTCTCTGCTGGATGGCGCTATTTATCAGCTGTACTAAAGCGGGGAGGAGGAAAACTACTCACTAAAATTACGGACACTAATTTTAACCCATTCCTGAACATTAAACTTATCCGCAAGACTAACACTAACTCTAGCCCCATGTTTATTACACCATTTACGCATTTTAAGTAAATAGTGTTTACAATCAAAAAACTGCAAAGAGATCGATTACTTTAACCAATGCTTGGGCAAATTCCAAAAATGCTCAGACAAGCTGAATGCGGCGTTATGATGAGTTTGTTTATAACTAAGAAACAAAAGAGTTTAAAAAGCCGAAAAAAAACCTTCCCGTCGGGGAATCGAACCACAGTCTCCCGCGTTACAGGCGGCGACACTTACCACTACACTAACAAGGAATACGATTATGAAGTGCGAAAACTAGTATAAGAATCAGTCGCGGGTGCCTCTAAATACTACAGGACTGCTTAGATCACTTAGATTGCTATGGAAAGTAATTCTAACCCTGTCCCAAACACTAATCTCAACCCCAGAACTAACTTTAACCCCAACCCTAACATTAATATCAAAAATAGTCACTCCCCAGATAATTCCAAAAAAATAAATAGCGCCACCAAGCAGAGAAAAATCACACTACCGTTCGGTCCCTAGTCGCATCTATTAACAACAAACAAATTCGCGAAGTGTTCACGCGTTCGTAGTTACGCCACGCAACCACACAAACAGCGTATAATTATTTAATGGCTCTGTCGTGTAACATTTTTATTTAAAAATACTTTTAAAGATGTTTCGTATTTTTTTAATTTCCAAACCAAGTTTTAAGGATTACCTTTCAAAGGTATATCTAATAATACACTTTCTGTGACGTAGCCTTACTAAAAAGACACGTGTTGATACCCGTCACTTGCTTGTGGGAAAATGTCCATCTGTTTATCAGATCTAACATGTACGACAACCTTCTTGGCTATTCTCGTTTTCATAACTTTAGTCGGTGCTAAGTTGTCTAAAAATTGTATTTTAAAATGGGTAGTAGTATTTTTAGAAAATATGCAGTATGTATTGTAGTCGCCTTGATCCTTTTTATATTCTTATGTGAGGTAATGATTTTATTGAAGAGAAATCAGTAGGCATTACTCATAAACCTTATTTTTTAGAATGATGCGACGCTTTCGAAAAGGGAGAAAAAGAAACCGAAAAAATTTGGCAAACGACCACCAGGTGTCGCATACGACAACAAAAATTTTCCTAACAATTGCCAAGGTAAGCATTAAACGGTCAGGATAAAATGGGCTATTCGTGTTTATCCCCTTGAATGAGAAAACCAAGGGGCTAATACACTGGCAATCGTTAGATCACATCTCGACCATCGTCGGGTTACTGGCGCTAGCATTGTGTTGTGTATGACTCACACGTTCTTTTAGTTTAGTAGAACCCATTTATTCGCTGGATTCAGGCAATGTCAGTTACCCCTGGGCTGAAAGGTGACGTAGTAAAACACAGGACTAATCTGTCGGACACGGTCATGTGACCAAATGTTTAACGCGACCGATACATATACTGTTTTCGTGTGTGATTAGGTATATGTATCAGTCGCGTTAACCAATTGGCCACCCGACCGTACCTATTTAAAGGACTTTGTTTAAAACACTTTGTCCCCACCTAGTGTGCAGGTTGATGGTGGAAGAGATTAACGCCGCACTGGACGGTGAAACAAAATTAACTGAAGAACAGCTAAAGGAAAAGAAAAGAAGGGATAGAAGAAAAAGTAAAGCAGAAAAACGACGTGAAAAGTAAGTAAGCCTTTCATGTGGGCACCATTAAAAGGAGAAAAAGGGGGGAATTGGTCACAAAAAACTGTGGAAACTAATTTCAACCTGCCCCAAACACTAATCCTTATGCCAGAACGAAAGATTACAGTAACCTGAGGCCTAACACTCACCCCCGATATTTATTTCAGTTATCAGTTTCCCTCCTTTACTACACTTTCCCTCCTTTTAAATTAAAAATGGTACATCTAAGGCGAGTTGGTGGTCTTAGACCCAAATCCTACTTGCAGTTTTCCCCTTTTGTGTATATATTACAACGTTGTTATTTTTAATTTACGTCGTTATACGTTTCTGGTCACTCGCTGCAAAAAAAACTCTTGCTCGGTGATGTCTCATGGGGTGTTTAGAAGTCACGAATGAAATATTTCTCAAAACTTTAATACTTCAAAAACTTTGGGTGGACAATATTTGTGGACGTTCTGTAACGGGTCTTTTCCACTTACTTCTCATTTCAAAATCTTCGAGCTCATTCAATAGTGATACTTTATTAACCGTCTTTATACTGTTATATCTGTTTGTTTTTGCTCTATTAACTAATATATTTATCTTTATAATCCTATTAAATATAAAAATAATTTGACTAACCTGCACTAATGTTAACAAGTCGACTACTGTACACGTCAGAATTATTCCATTAAAAGTTATTTTTCTGCATTGTTCGCAGGGAAATGCCAATTTTGGTGGCAATAGAAGAGTTATGCGACAAACTGTTGCTCTACGTACCACAGCAAGATAACAAGGAATATTTCAGGTGATAATTCAATATAGATTGACTGTGTGTAGCATGCTGTGCGTTGTGTATTTGTACCGACCACTTGAAATGACTTCCCCATTGTCGAATTTGAAATTACTCCCCCCAATTTATTTGCCTTTCTGGTGATTGCTCACAGTTTGTCGTGATTTTAGTTGGATTTGACTTTTTTAGTTGGCATTAAGGGTGTAATAACTATTGTCGTGTTTTCGCTTACCCCTTTCCAATATCGTATGAAGTGCTTTTTTACTTAATGCTTTTAAATGAGTTAAAACAATTAAACTAAACTTAGATAGTTTTGTCATATTTGCTTTAACTGTTGACCTGTCTTTACATGTGCGGTATTAACGATCGCTTTTTCTCCCTTACAAAGGTACGTTAAAACCCATGACCTGAAGGAGGTGAAATCCCTCATCAAATCGCAGCAGGAAAGCGAAAGTGCCGGAGATGAAATTGGAAGGGAATTCGACCTTTACAAACATCCTGAAACTAACCGCTTGATGGCGAAGGTGAGATCTTTTATTTCCGTAAAAGGTGGACGTCTAAAATTTTTTATCTTTTATACTTTCTGTGTCATAAGCTCGAAGTATAGAGACCCGAAATTTTATCAACCGCATATTCACACAGTGTGTTTTTTTTTATTGAAGTGTCATAAATTCGATTGGCTGCCACAACGTTCAGTCAATCAAGCTAGAAAGCTATTCATTATTAATAAAACTTTTCTGTAGGGTTATGTGGTGAAACCGAAAGATCCCACACCTATTGTTGAGTTATGGCGCGCAGGTCTAGAAAGCTAGACACGGCGTGTCTATCTCTGTCCTCTGAAATGCTTTTCCCACTTAAACGGTACAGGTATGGTCGTGTGGTTAACACGACCGATACATATACCGATTCCTATATACAAATACGGCCCTTAGTGACGAGCCAATCATGTGTTTAAAGCTTGGCTTGTTTTTATTTTATTTTGTATTTCCACGACAAAGTGTGATGATATTCTGAATAAACAAGAGAACAATTTGCTTAAGTGGAACAAAAACGACGAGAAAGAAGACCTTATCCAATATCTATGTAAAGACAGGTAAATATAACTCAAATATGAATAATTAAAAGTGAACGATCACTTGCACGCGACGTTGTTTGCTAACGTTCATACGTCATAAATATATTTCTGAGCATTTAAGTATTATATATTAAATCAATGTGTATTTAAGATGTGATTTATTTTTCACTTAATATAAACTGTCATTTGTACAGTAGTTTTTTTTACTTTTGAACATTAGCTCTAAAAATAAGTATTCAAAATTACCTGGTTTTGCGCACCTGGAAATGGGAAATATATAGTGATGGCGTAGACCAACTTTTAAGTCAAACAAAAATAATTGTTACTGTTAAATGTAAATTTGTTCTCTTGTAAAATGTCGTTAAAATCATTCTAAAATACCCGATGCTGTGTGCGAGGTCATCTGACGATTGGCCTGGCGTCAACGCATCATGTGTTTTTCCATTATTGGCGGGTAGAAACACAATATCTTATCCTAAAACGATAAAAGATGTGATCACGTTTATTATTCTTGAAAAAATAGAAATTCCCTATTTGCTTGTGAAATGTGTCCTTCACAAGGAAGAGCACTTACAAGTCCTTGGATAATTGATCAGTATGCAATGCGGGTTTTATTAAAAAATAATGTGACATCTCTACCATCAAGTATACAATTAATAGCTACAGCAACCAAACTTTGGCATATGGACCTCTGGCGATGCTGGTGCTTTTCCGACCGGTTAGTCTGGCGGTTCTAGTGTGAAGGCTTTCAACCGAAAGGTTGTAGGTTCTGAACTGGTCGTTAGCTAGTCGGTTGTGTCCTTGGGCAAGGCATTTAACGAAAATTGACTGAACATAGCGGATAAATGAGTTCTATCAAATTGAAGGAACGAGTGACTCATACACAACAAACTGCAATAGCTCCGGTAACTCGACGGTGGGCGTAAGGTGATCTGACCGTTATCCGTGCGTTAACCCCCTTGGTTTCCCATTCTCGGAGATAAACATAAATATTCTATCCTTTCCACTCGAATATAAAGGCGTCATGTGTGTAAATATTGTCGCTTTTACCAGGGTTCTTACTATTGACGATTCGACCGATTGTTTTAACGAAACCTCAGCAAGAGACGACTTATGGGTTTCAGCATTTGATGCCATATTTGAAAAACATCCCGAATTGAAAAACAAACAAGAGTTTTGACGATCAAAAGTCGAGAGAAATTTGATCAATATCTTGTTAAATATTGCAATATGTTGCTTTAAAGCTACCCACAATGTACCATACATGGTTTGGTTTATCATGCATTATTTACAATGAATAAATTAATACAGTGTGTAGCTTAGGTGTCCTTACCTACCTTTAGAGTGTATTTGCATCAATTTCATTTAATCAACGTGATTGTATTAAAACATGGGTTTAAAAGTCGTGTGGCTTTGCTTCTGTTTTGCATAGTTATAGAGAAAATAAATCGGGATCCACGTTTGTGGTAGCACTTTGTTACCTGACCAAGCGGATTAATCGGTACTACTAAATTGAAGGAACGTGTTATTCATACACAACACACTGCAATAGACCCGGTAACCCGTCGGTGGGCGCGAGGTGACAATTGCCCGTGTGTTAACCTCCTTGGTTTTCCCATTCACGGGATAAACATAAATATTCTACCCATCCTATGCTATAATCAGTTGTGTTTTACATACTTCAAGGTTGCTGTACTAATGTCTCTAACCCATAGAACCCACTGCAAGATCAATTTGTAATGCCTAAGTGTTTGTTTCATTATAGTAAGCATACAATTTGGCGAATTCTAAATAAGAAACAATTGGTGATTTGGCTTGCGCGCGTGGTGGACCAAAGCCTATGTAACATTGAATTTATTTCGGTCCGCCAGCAGATTTGTCAAAGATAACCGACCATTTCTTTTTATGTAAAAATAGATGACTGAAAATTACGATCAGACGTTTGTGTGTTTAAGATATATCTATTTCGTCTATTTCCATCGTCAGTTTTAGACATAGAGTTGAAAGGTTCACGCACCAGACCGCTTCTGATAGTTCGAGATACTAAAGCCACAGTGGAATTTTTCTTTTTCCACCAAAGTCACACGTGTTAAAAATCTCCGTATTGGTTCTCTTGTATATAATGATCAGTGGCATTGGTCAATCAAAGTTAGCATACCTTTAGACCAACGGGTATTTCCAAACTTTTTTTCCGGGCTAAGTTGCCAACCTTTTAGGACTTATCAGGACCAGTCCTTATAACCATTCTGCCACAAGACCGCTCAATACTTCCAATTTTATGTGTAAGAGAAAGATTACTTTTATCTTTCGACGAAAAATTCCAGCATATTACGAAAAATTCCAGCAACTTAAATGTGGGGCTGGGGTTAATGTAAGCGTTAGTTCTGGGGAAAGTTTTAGTAAGACGTTCATCTCTTTTTTCTCATTTTATTATTATACTCTTGCTGTCAAAACCAAACATTATAACCACAACCTGTGCGAAGCATTTTTTGGACTCAGATAAAAACAGTGGTTTAATTAATGAAATCAATTTTTTTTAAAGTAACAAATAGGAGACGTAAATTATAAGTAAACTTAAAAAGCAATTAGTTGTCCGGCCGGTTAGTCTGGCGTTTTAGTGCGTCGGCTTTCAATCGAAAGGTTGCAGATTCGAGACTGGTCGCTAGCTAATCGGTTGTGTCCTTGGGCAAGGCACTTTACGGACATTGCATGCGCTTAATGCCTTAATTGAAGCAACGTATCTTTTACATACACAACACATTGCAATAGCTTCAGTAAACCGACGGTGGGCGCGAGGTTATCTGACGAGTGTAGACCCCCTCGGCTTTCCCATTTACGCGGATAAACATGAATATCCTATAGTTTGTTAAAAAGGACAGTTTAATCTATGCTATAAACAGAAGAAGCTCCGATTAATTACAGTTATTGCACAAAAATGTCGCTAAGACAGTTTTTTTTTATTAAGTTGGTATGTAACCTTTCGCCATCTGTTGTACCCATAAGTAGTTCCGGTAGCACTACGTCATAGCAAGAGGTATTCTAAAGGATACCCGTGTTCTAAACTCTGCGCTCTATTATCCAAGTACAAACATACACCAACATGAAATTCCCGGGCTAAATCGGATTTTTTAGTAAAACCGTTTTTATATAGAATTAGGTATGTGAATCGGTCGTGCTAATCATTCGACCACACGACCTTTAATATCCTATCTATATCCAAATGACGTCGACACTACCGCGTTGTGACATCATAACCCGACAATGTCACCAGATTAAGATCGTCATTGGGTGTTTTATGCAGCGATATGTATTGTAATTTAATTCTCCAATACATTGACTAAGCTGAAGTGTGTAATTTCCTATTATGTTCAATATTAATAATTGACTTCCATTTACTGTTTTTTGTTCACCGCAAATAAAATCCCATTTACATCATATTTCTATAAAACGTACTAAGAAAACATGACAAAGCTTTAACGTTTGTATTAATCAGATTTATCCTTTAACCAAACCTTATACTAAGAATATATGAAAAAATATACATGCGTATTAATATAAGATGTTTCACATACGTAAGTCATAAGTGGAAGTTAGTCTATGTTGTTCATCAGACCTTTATATTATATATTAACGGCCGAAAGATATAGTTAGGGAAATGTCGTGTTTTCAACACCTAAATGAGACCCGGCTTAATTACAATTACCATTAGCGCGTGCTCAGTTGATTACTGGGTTCAGTTAAGTCGTGAACGGGGATTTAAACAGTGTTTAATATTTCAAACTAAGTTTCGGCGGGTGTGATATTATCCGCTGGTCAGCAGTAGACTAATTAGCTGTAATTGTTGCACGTATAGGAACCAGCCTATTATTTTAACCGCGGCTTACACATTTTGGATATCCGTAACGTGTTCGGTTTCGATCGGAGCAAATAAAGGCAATTTTAATATTAGCAACAATTTAGTTAAGTGCTAGAGGATTTTTAATGGACATATCGTCCAATATTGTGTCATATTTATAGGCATGTATGTAATGACGGCGGCAGAGTACGTACAAAGTCGTGCTACCTCGCCCATAACGACACCCTTTTGTTTGTGTTGAGGCCAGCGGTAGGCTTGTGGGAAAAGTTATATCCCGGTGGAATTGAATTACATACAGAGTATATTGAGCATTTATCTTGAGTCAACAGTTTAAAATCCAGACTAGAATTGAAGCGTGCCGTAGTTCTGTAAAGATTTTCCCTGTATTAGTTTTAGTATAGTTTCTAAATAGTAAGTTCCTAGGAAGGTATAGTGGTAGCATTTGCGCTTAAATTACTGTGAACTGTTATTAGCAAGTAGAGCAATAAGTAGATTACCAACTGTGTGTTGTTTGTTTGTAAGATAGCAATTCCAATAGCCTTGGAAACTTTAGCCAATTGGTATGTTTTGTTAAAGTCTACTTGTGTTTGTATTCTGTTTAGCGGAGGTGGCAGCTTAAACTTAAATCGGTGTAACAATACAGCACAATAGATTATCTGTGTCACAACAAATAAAGTCTCTTACGTTTGAAACTTGCACTTTATTAGGAAAGGGTTAAATGGTTGTAGGAAAGACTTATAATCCGTTTTAAAGGTGCAGGCTTTTTAAAAACTACCGTTGTATTTAGAATTCACAGCATAGTGTGAGATAAACAAGTACCAAGCGGAACCGATAAAGTGCTGGAGATGTACTTAGTCACAAATCGTTGGACCGTTAAGAGGTAGTCGACTCTACTAATTGAAAGTACTGTGTTTACCAATGAAAGCAGTATGCTTTTTTCATACTTTGGTTAATTGCTCTACCTGCTGATATTTTAAATTAATCAACTGAAATAAAATTTTAAATGATCTGCTGCTGGCAAGCGGTAAAATTATTCTGGTTTGTTTACGATTTTCCCGTTTTCAAAATAGATTGACCTTTTGCCTGATATTTAAGTCCAAAGCTTTTTAAGTATTGATGGGTACCAGGTGCTGAAAAAGTATGTAAAATATGCACAACAAGTGACCATGGTTACCAGACGCGTATTCGGTTTGCAGACTTCCCAGCTAATAAGCGCACAATTCAATTAGTCAGTCACGTTGAGGCTGTGATGTGTCCATATGTAAGTCGGCGGTTACTGTGGTTGTTAAAACGGTAACCGCAACTATATATTTTTCACTATGCATAGCAAGGAAGCGAAATTAGCGCACTGTACCAAGTAAAGAGGGATATAGCAGTAATAAGAAGTAAGACTATCAAGGTTGTACTTGTCCTTTTAGATTATTAGCTACTGCTGTGTTTTTAAAAGTTATTCATTTACCTTTTAATGAAGAAACTGAAAAGCGAGGAGAAAAATAGTTAACATTTTTGGTTTATATAAGTCTATATCACGGGAGTTATATTACGGATTAACCCTCTTGAGCCAATATTGCGAAGCCACAAAAATGTTTGGAAAACACACGACCGTCTGAAGTGTTTTAATTTATTTTGGGCTTATTTCCACACGTTATACACATTTGTGTATTAATTTTAAGCATTATATGATTCATTGTGAGGACTGTTGAGTATTTATTAATATATCTGGAAAGTTTTGGATTATTTAAAAAACATAGATTAAGAAATTACATGACACGGTGTACTTATTAACTTGCTTAACCAATGTTATAATAGGGAAACAATATAAACGTGCAATTTTAAAGGCATGTATGTACGTTTTCTATCCGAAAGTTGTTACGTTTAGAAATGCAAGGCAGCCTTATATAAGACAGTTCTGCGAAGTTGAAAAGTTCACTTGAATAATCGATTAAAGTAATGTGTGACTTATCATTCTGGATATTTTCCCAGCTTATGATGTACGACTCAAAGGAATGAGTGCGGTGTCATGTTACATAAAGTTCAAATGCAATAAGCTTTGCCTCGGCAAGATCATGTATACAATTTTCTGCAAAGTCGTATAACCACCGCCGTTCCTTCCATCACCCCCTGTGATTTTTAATGTAATTAATTTCGAATATTTTTCCAAGTGGCTAAAGTCAGGAAGAAATTGCCAAATGAATTTATTCCGTCCGATTCCGCTTTGATTAAAAGCGATGTGGAATCTGAATTATTCAGCGGGTTTCAAGATCGATAAATGTAAACCAACTTCGGTTAAACACACTGGGGAAAAATAACTGTCCGTTAACGGCCCCCTTCCACATATATATGTATATGGGCCTTTAAAATCTTTGTCAGTATATCTTCAAATAGAAACATACTCGAGATGAATTATGTTAAAATCAATTCTATTGGAAGAAGCAACTTCGGTCAGAAGTATAAACGTCACGTATTTTCGGGTCAAAGACTGCGGTTGGAAAATAACGTTTAGCCTTATAGATCAACCTCTTTTACTTTATAGTAATCATATTTTTTCAGGGCATTGAAAAAACGAACGTAAGATTGACTATATTGGTCTGGTTCACCGCACAATAAATATACCTTGGTCAAACTACCTAAACGCCGACCTGAATTTTATAAAAATGACTCATTGTTGACAAAATGATAGTTTTTTCTTGTAATATGGTATACTTGTTTAAAGTCACATATAGAATGGGCCAAGAAATCCTGTTGCAGGCTAGCAAGAACAAGGACATTTAATATTCATGTGGGTTATTGTTAATCCAATGACGTCCACAGTCCATCAGAGATATTATTTGAAGGGGACCGCAATTTTGTATAGATCAAAATAACATGTATGTAAAGCTAGTATCTTACAAGAGAAACACTTGTTTAGAGCAAAGACACATAACTGTTACATTGGCGTTATCAGTGAATTTAAGCGTTGACATGATATGAACATTAAACAGATGAGTTTATCTGATATACAAATTGATATAGGCCTAAATATATAATTGGCGCAGGTCTTAGTTGGACTACCAGTTTGTTATCGTAAATAATTAGATTTAGAAGCTTAGTGGGTTTAGTGAAGTGCCTTTTAACCGAATGGTTGTAGACTCGAAATTGGTCGTTGTCAAGTCTGTTATGGTCGTATGGCGGGATGGTTAACGGGACCGATGCATGCACCCAATTCTATATAAAAAATCTTACTAACGAACCCGTCGCGTGTTCGAAACTTGACCCGGCAAAAAAAACAACGTCTAAATTCGATCCTTAAATATAAAGCAATGACCAAGGTGGCAACATTTAAACGCTAAGCGTATATAACAAATTAACGTTTAACGTTATCAAAACTGGAAACGAAATCGAAACTGCAGGTTGCACTACTTAATGAAACAAGCTGGTATTCATTTTATTTGTGTTTTTTTATATAGTTGTAATCGCAATGTGTTAATTTAGTGCTGTTGTGTAAATCTTACGAATGACTATTAAACGTAAATTACGCTATTGGTATATATATATATTG
The DNA here is from genome assembly GCA_000149265.1 of Ciona savignyi. Classification (NCBI taxonomy): domain Eukaryota; kingdom Metazoa; phylum Chordata; class Ascidiacea; order Phlebobranchia; family Cionidae; genus Ciona; species Ciona savignyi. The sequence goes on from CH003099.1 coordinate 752,370, forward strand.
TCTAGATGATTCTTTTAATTCCATTGTGAGGGCGTTTTCCTGGAACCCTTCCCGTAGTGCTACGTCACCTCTGTCTGTGACGTATTTTTGGATTGACGAGAATCTAAAGCAGAGAAGAGAACTGTTTATATTACTGTGTCCGCCGTGGCGAGAGGACTGCTTATACAATAGCAGCCCTTACCATATTCAGGGAATTCGCTGCCAGGCAGATAAGTAGAAGACGGCAACACTGGCTAGGTATTTAAAGAAACATGTCTCTAAAATGACAGCTATAGTTTTATTAATCAGCCTAACCTTATTCAGGGAATTCATAGCTAGGCCAGTTAGGTAGAACACGACAACACCGGCTAGGTATTAACAAGAAGAACAGTTTTATTTTTAAGTTAATCGAAATTTGTCTGTCCAGGACTTGATGATATAGTGAATAATTAATAAGCATCGTATGACAGAGGGCATCGCATGAAAGAACATCTTAATTAAACCAGCCCGTTGTTAAAATGTCTTTCAGTTAAGGACAGGATATCGAAAGGTTAGATATGATAGTGAGTTCATTTTGTTTGTACATATTGGTAGTGCTTCCGTGCATATGCATTTAACTAGCTTTCTTTTGATAATACAACCGACAACAATAATTACAGATATAAGCAACATTACGGCTATTACTGTTGACTATTTTTGACTTTGATTTCTTACCAAGATTTGTTTGTTCTGTTCAATTGTGTGTACGGTTTACGTTTATTTGTGCAAACGGTTAAGTTATGAAGTATATATTTGTGTAAACGGTTAAGTTTGTGCTGTATTCACTTGTACAAACTGTTAAGTTATGCTGTGTTCATTTGTGCTAATGGTTCACGTTTATTTGTGCTAACGGTGACGGTTGTGCTAATGGTTAAGATATGCTGCGTTAAATTGTGCTAATGGTTAAGTTTGTTACAGTTTACCTGTGGGTGATGTGTACATAAGCTAAAAGGCGGTATCCCCACAAGCGCTTTGATCCGAAAGATGTAAAGCAGAAGAAGCCCTGCCCTATTCCCCTTGTTTAGATAGGTATATGTAGACAAACTGCTAACTGGGCTAAGCACTATCACTTCCAGTCAGCGCGTGTTACCGAACGAACAGCAGCACGCGTATCCGCCATCGCGCCCACTCTGCTTGTGCTTTATAAAATTGAATATGCGTCTTTCTTCACGTATAGCAATACTGTATGAAGCAGTTTTGCGACGGCTAAATGCAAATTTTTGATGCCTCGTCAGTTTAAACACACAAGTCGTATAGAAATAACGCTAGCATAGATGATGTACATTGTCCCCATGGACTGGTGTAATTTTCTACCAAAGCAAGACATGCCATTGCGCATGTCTTACTTCTTTATCGTCATCGCTGTATCGACCACGCTATTAGATTAACCCAAACAAGACATGTCAGTTTAAGGCTTTGTGTACCAGAAAGATATGTATACAAAATAATATGCCAATTCACAGAGTAAGCATTTTAACGATCGTATTTTTGTTCGAATCAGGTCCGATTTTTTAGAATATTGAAACTTAATAGATATTTATGCTCCATTATGCGGTATAGGTGACGTCCGGTACGTGATTGTAGCTAAAAATAGCTGCTGCTTTACAGGCGGTATTGTTTGTTTCTCAAAAATTAAACGTCATTGTTCGCGTATGTCACCACATTGAGCTGTAATTATGTCATTCTACGTGTTAGGGCTAATGAACGAAGGGGTTTAGTGAAATGACTGTAACAGGCGGTTGGCGATCTAAAATTTGAAGTCAACCGGCAAAGCTTTATAGCCCGGGGCGTCAGTGCCTTTAGAGGTATGTTTATTATCATTGTCAGACATAAATCGCTGGTTGTCGCACCAAGACACCAAAGGAGATGAAAATGCTACCCGCCGATCCAACCTAGCACTTTTCTCAAAGCGATAATAAGAAGTGGAAATGAAAGTGTACACATACCGCACTTAGCAACGTAGTGCTGACTCACTTATTCTAATCCAGTAAGTGGTACGGAAGCGGAAGTTATCAGGGCAGAATTCACCTGCCTTTGTCTTTAAGATTTGACTGTGCTTCGTAAAAGAGCAGCCAATTCATGCGATTCAACGGTAAAACTGTGACTTTTAAAAAATTGGGCGAAATTTAGGGTTACCGCGCTAATGTAAAGTGTGTTAAAGATCTAAAACAACTCAATGTACTTTCTTGTTTACAGAACCTTTGCCGAGGCCTACAAACACTGTTTATAGTATTTAAATCGTGCTAACCACGTTAGATTAATGATGGGTTGTGCTTCTTCGACGTCGGGCGATGCAATGGCAGCCAATAGATCCCGTCAGATCGACCGGGGCATCAAGGAAGATGCGAAACACGTCGACAAAGAAGTGAAATTGCTCCTGTTGGGTGCTGGAGAGTCGGGAAAGAGCACGATCGCGAAACAGATGAAGATTCTCTTCAAAGATGGCTTCTCGGAAAGAGAGAGGAACAGTTATAAACATGTTGTGTTTGCCAATGTCGTGCAATCGGTTGTCGCTATTGTGAAGGCGATGCCAACTCTACAGATCGAATTCGAGAACCCCGATCGTTTGGAAGACGCTAAAAAAGTACTGACTGCCGGCCAGACGTTGGGAGATTTTGAGCTAGCTGGTGAGATCGGAGAAGCGGCGATACGACTATGGGAGGATGCAGGACTCCGCAAGAGTTACGTGCGTTCGCGCGAGTACCAGCTTAACGACTCGGCGGAGTACTATCTCCAAGCGCTGGAGCGATTGAGCGACCCTGGCTACATCCCTACTGAGCAAGATGTCCTGAGGACTCGAGTTAAAACAACCGGTATCACTGAGACGAACTTCAATTACAAAAATCTTGAATTCCGGCTGATTGATGTCGGAGGACAGAGATCAGAGCGGAAGAAGTGGATTCATTGTTTTGAGGATGTAACAGCTATTATTTTCTGCGTCGCGCTCTCGGCGTACGATCTTCTGTTGGCGGAAGACGAAGAAACAAACAGGATGCACGAGAGCATGCGACTCTTCGACTCGATATGCAACAACGCTTGGTTCAGGAACACATCGATGATCCTCTTTTTGAACAAAACCGACATCTTCCGGAGCAAGATCGAACACTCTCCGCTGAGCGCTTGCTTCCCGGATTACAAGGGGAAGAACACCTTCGACCAGGCAGCGCCTTACATTCAGATTCAGTTCGAAAATCTGAACCATCACCCTGAAAAAATGGTGTACACCCACTTTACATGCGCGACGGACACTACGAATGTGCAGTTCGTGTTTGATGCGGTTTCCGACGTCATTTTAACCAAGGTGCTCGGGGATTTGGGTCTGATGACAGAGTAGATACTTGTGGGGAAACGGCTGGACAAAAGCACCTCCCCCTGGGTTGACCACCTTTGCTGGATGAACAGCGCAAGGTGTCAGAAGCATTCTGCCGAATGCAGGTCATCGGAAATTACCGTGTTTCTGAAACTTTTAGAACACGATATTGACTATACACGTAAATGGCCGCACAAACATAGGAAACCAACTTTAATATATTTTAATTAAGATAAAAAATGTTGCATTATGCAAAGAGAATGCATTGTACAATCATAGTATTTAAGTGCATCATAAAACGTATCTGTGCTCACTTCAGTTTCTCTTCGTGATATGTGTGTACCCACCCATTAAAAATTTTATTTGACGTCGATATGGCTTCGTTTCCGCTGATTTGCGCGTATTTAAATGGCTGTGGTCGTTTGTGTTCGTTTTAAGATAAGCTTATTTACTAATGCTGGCGGCATCGTAAAGGAGACTAGCACCCGCACCTTGCTTTAACAACATCGAGCTCTGTAATTTGTAAATATGCGCGTAAGAGGAAACATATTTTCGCTGTCAATACAACGAAGGAACTACGCTGTAGACACGGTTACTCAAATAAACAAATTGAATGGCAGGTAAGGAAAATGTAACCCGCCGACTAAAACAACACCATTACCTCGTTAGCGAGACGCGTTCAAAAGTACTTTTATACAATAATCGTCATTTGACTATTACTCTCCATTTGGGTACGTGATGTTTTTTACATTAATAATTCAGACGATTCCCTTGCTGTTAAATTGCCGTATCACACAACTGCTCTATTTTCGTTCCGGTATACGTCGGTACAATACCTACGGATACTTTTATGGGTATTATTGATTATCGTATTTTTGATAATAAACCGATAACGACGGGTCGGTTATTTTACGAATGCCGCGCACAGATACTGACTTCTTCCGATTTAACCCGACGTCCATCATTTTGATACAGTGCGTCGGATTATCTCCATGTGTATATTGATTATTGTATTAATGATAGTCTCTTGTTGGTCCCTTTAATTTACGCCCAGATGAAGTCTCGCAGATGGTATGTCCCACACGGGACAACGTCTCATACGGATAAAGGCGTTTTTGTTACTTAAGCCCATTAACCTAGGTCAAAGGCAATAAAGCGCGGTCTTATGAAAGCTAAATGATACCGCCCAACTCGATTTATGTCTCCAGGGGCGCTGTTTTGGCAGATGCGGTATATAAAATGAAAAATAACTGTACAGCGACGGTCGCGTGGGCGACAAAAACAGTCTTATAAGGGAGCCGATCATGGGTTCGGACCTTGGCAGAATAAAAAAAAATGAAAAATTTGTGTACAGCGTACGGTCGTGTGGCCGAATGGTTAACTACCGATACGTACCGAATTATATACAGAAATTGTCATGGTTAAGAGCTTATTGAGAAATTGAAATCTAGCCCGGTGAAAACAATATTAAAAAGGTCTTTGAAATGTTTACTTAACTTCTGACAAAGTAAAGGGGGACGTATTGCTTACAAGTTAGACAGACTAGTCTTCACAAATTATGAATTGAAATATTGAATTATTTATGTTCACCATTCAAATGCTTGTCGAGAAGTTGAAGGCTGGTTATTATATTGTTGTGATGGCATCCACATAAGTATGTGTTTGATCGATGGCGTTAAATTAACAGGGCTTTCTTATTGTTCCCGTGCCAGTTTCTTCTCTGAGCGCCACACACTTGCTAATCATACCATCTTGTGTTTACACACGCATTTTACGAGAATACATAAAGATGAAATAATCAATCAGTAAACGTGTCGGGCTTAAATTCGATACTAGGATGACTGCCCTATACGCTTCACCATCAAGCCAATTAAAAAGGCATCATTTAAGCACACCATTTGAACGCGCTCGACACATTTCCTTATCTAAGCACGAGTTGTTCACCTAATACCACGAAAATTCCACCCATTCTATTTTAAACGCTCAGTGTAATAGGCGGTCAAAAAGCCGGTGAAGAATATTTTACATGCAAAACAACGGTGTTGAAAGCTGGGTAGTAACAGTAACCGGTATGTTGGCTTAACGGCTGGTACAAATAATTAAATCGAAGTTAAATAGAATAACCATGAATTATTTAAAGCAACTTTCAGTTTATAGCCCAAGCGCCAATACATTGATTTTACGGATTAGTTTACGGGTTTTAGTTGGTTAGGTTTCCAACATTTGTAAAGGGACCAATTCAATCAACTTATTTTTAGATTCCTGTTCGTATATTTAAACGCAACCACTTAACGCATTTAGCCTGGGCGGTTCGCACAAACTCATCAATTATTTTAAGCCAGGCTTGGTTGGTAACCCTATTTGACCGTAGTATAATATTTTTTACGTAATTTGAGAGATTTAGTTTAGTAGCGGTCGCGAATATAGGGGAAACTCAAAGGAGGGAAAGAGCGAATGACGAAAATGCACACTTAAATCAAGATCAGGTTAGGGCAAGTGTTACGCTTGGGGTTATAATATGGGGTATTTCTTGGGTTGAGATTAGTGTTTGGGACGGGGTTATAAGTAGTTTCCATAGTTTTACCATGTAGCTTTCTTTTTTCCAATGTAGAATTTGATAAATAACTCATTTTATCACATTGTCAAAAAACTACGGTAGTTTAAATGCCCTGAAGGATCTATACTGCCATCACGCGACAAAATAATACGCATATTTTGCCGTGTGTTGGGAAAACGAAGCTCTTTTTTATTTTGTTATTGAAAAGCTAATTTAGTGGGCGTTTAACCATTTATACTCCCTATCCCTCCAATGTAAACTGACCTAACAAAAAGGGTTGTCACACAATTTCCTGCCACAGGAGTCTTACATTTGTTTTACAATTTAAAATTGAAGCTAGCTTGGATTTGAAATCTAAACCCAAAACCCTCCAATATTTTACCTAAAAATTTTAACCTAGTACTCCATCGTACATCGGGAACGATTCCCCAACAAAACAGCTAAGAGGTGCACAATTAACACCTTTATTTTATAGAGGGCTGGCTTTAACAAAACTTCACATCTAAAGGAGAACACCGTCGCGTAGCCTAGCACATGCTGCTTCCAACCGTACAATCACTGGGGAATCACCAGCATTGTACTCAGCAAAACACTCAGTTAAACACAACCATGACTAAAAAAGGGACACATGTCATTTTTCGCCGAGCACAGAGGTCTATTAATTGATTATAAGCAGTGATGGGATTCAAGAGGTTGGTATGGGTCCCGTTCTTGGAACGTCGGGATAACCACCGATCCGATTCTTGCTTTTTTACAGATATACAACGTTTTAGGAAACCTGTTGTTACTAAGTGCAATACAAAAAAACTCTTCTTAAAATTATGAATCCCCTAACTATTTATAATCCATCTCTACCCATCTAGACAAAAACCCCTACTACACGAGTACGTACAGATTAAGCAACACATGCGCTGGTTTTGATCGCTACGTCTCAGTCCTAAGCACTTGGCTATTTGTCGCGAGGCTGTGATTAAGTTTACAGCTATTTATAAACACATTGTAATTCAACACTACTGATTTTTATGTGGCAATTTGGTACATTTTCCCTTTTCACATGTATAGTAATGTATTATATATTTGTATAGCCGCATTTATACCTATAAAACGACAGCGTCATTTCAATTGTTTCGAAACAGATATATCGTTCGTTCTGTTGGCAGTGTAATTGTCGCACAGACGCCACACACCACCGTACCATATATATACCGCTTACCTTATCGGGTTAAAGCATTGGCATAAATTGACAAATACCTTAAACATTTGATTGGCGGCACAGGCTTTTATATCGTAATCAGTGCATATAAAAAGATAACAAGAACCGGCCGACTCACAATAGAATCAAGCATTACCGGAAGATAATAAAGGAAAAACAAACAGTTACTAGTGCTCAGTTTAACTCGATATACTGAGTATCTTCTTATTAACAAAGATCTAAGAAGTAATTCAAAGAAAGTACATACATACTACTAAAAGAAGCTGCACGATTCCGTAAGATAACATTGTGTGGTAAGACGTCAGTTAAGAGATTCTTCAATTTAAAGAAACATATTTTAAACTCACAAAAAATGTCATAAGGATATAGGATAATCATGTTTATCTCGTGAAAGGGAAAATTCGGTGCGTTATCCCACCAGGTTATCGGAGCATTTGTACTGTGTTGTGTATGATTAAGGCGTTCTTTTAATATAGTAGAACTCATCCATCCATTGGGTTCAGGCAATTCCACTAAGTGCCTTGCCCAATGACACAACCGACTAGCTAGTGACCGGTTTTAAATCTGCAAGCCTTCGGCTGATAGGCTATACGCAATAACCCACCAAAGCTAATCAAGCGGATATATATTATATGTAACAATCCTCATGGACACATCATCAATATTAATTGAGAAAAGTAAAACGGCACTTTATAATCCATAATGTGAATGTTAGTCGTTGCGGTACAAATAATTTGATTCACAATCACGCCACCAAGAAATAATGTACGTCATGGTTTACCAAACGCGCCATAACCATTCGATCACGTATGCATCCGACATTAAAGACAAGCCAGTACGCTCGTGTGGCCAAATGGTTAACGTGACCGATACATATACCGACTCTTATACAGAATAATGGTCCTAGTGACGAGCCCATAATGGGTTCGAAACTTGGCTCGGAAAAAAATATAATAAATAAAAAATTAAAGGCAAGCCAAGCTATTGCCACTGTGACCATACTAATGATGTCAGCACGTCACCTACACGTTTGGTTACCTGCTGTTCCCGAAAAGTCGACATGTGCCGGAAGTTGAGTTTAGCGAGGAAGAAATGAGTCGCCAATGAATGACGTATACCTCACAAATTTTTCTAAATATGGGTGAATTAATTATGTAGATAGGGACATTGATTTAACCGTTAAAAATACCGTCGATATAGCTTTGATAAGTAAATAAATGAATCATAATGGTTTGTGTGTGTAACTGGTTTTTCAATCATACCTAGAATTACAATAGAACCCCGCTTATGGGGCCGTGATCAAGCGGTCGCGTTAGCGGGGTGGTCGTGTTATTGAATTTTGATTTGCAGCAAGTTGTCGTTATATGCAGCTTAAACGTCTGCATTTTTACTAATTTTTCACCAAATGCCATTATTTTTATCAGATACTGCAGAATGAATTTAATACTAAAGTTTATCTTGTAAGATTCAGTAATGTTTGCCACATTTTCTTTCGTGTGCGCTCATTTATTCTTATTGTTTTAATCATAAAATAAATTTAACCTTATTTGTTTGGTGACAAAGGCAAATTATTTAGCACATGTGGTCACTTAAGCGGAGTCAAATTTGAAGTTTTGAACCAAAATATGGCGGTCCTGGTCTGGAAACCGGGGTGGTCGGGTTATTTAAATAGAATGCAATGCATTATCAAAGTAAATTATTTGGGACACGGAAGTGGTCATTTTAACCAGGTGGTCGTGTTATCGAGGTGGTCTCCAAGCGGGGTTCCACTGTAATTAGACACCAAATACAAATTATAATCCAATAATACAGCCGGTATAACAGCAGGTTAATTTAATCATTCCAGCGACTCTAACAAGGGAAAAGCAGTCCCGGTGAACTGGGCACTATTGTTACATTCGCTGGTGGAGTGGGTGCCTCTAATACTAAAGGACCGCTTGGATCACTTAGATTGCTATGGAAAGTAATTCTAACCCTGTCCCAAACACTAATCTCAACCCCAGAACTAACTTTAACCCCAACCCTAACATTATTATCATGGCTTTTGTAATTACAAAGTATAGTAAGTGATCCAAGCGCTCCAAGCGATTTAAGCGCTCCATGCGGTCCTGTAGTATTTAGAGGGACCGGGTGGGGTAACGGGTTGCTAGTTTGGAAATGACGCGCATTGTTGAGTAAACACAGTTTCTTTAGGTTATAATTGGCGGTCAGGGTTGATATGGAGTGATACGATACGGAAATGATACGAAGATACGGTATGGTGGCAGAGACTATACGGTGGTTCGATACGTGTACGAAACGGTGGTAGACATGATGGTAGAGGTACGTTATTTGCGGTAAATAAATAAAAAACCAAAATCAGTAAACTTACGAGTCTATATGTAAATCATAAGTATCATACACTCACCAAACCTTGGCTTTAAGCGGTATAGAAAAATACGGTATCGGAAGAAAATGGTACACTGCAGCTTCTACGGTAACTAAATCGGAAAGAAAGAAAGTTATTTCATGCGGTTTAGTATAGGCGATTGAAACATTAACTCCCATTATTACGTATATCGTTTATGACGCAATTTATGCTGGTTTAACATAGACATCAAGAAAGCACTAAGCAAATTGAATAAATAATGGGTCGAGATATCTTACAACTATACAACACACATCAAAAGGATCCTTTAGAACCGGGTGTGCCGTTGAATATTGGGCACTTGGTAAAATTAGATACATTTAAACTATAGATAGAAGCTGTTCCTGCAATGGCAAACAAGGTCAGACTTGACAATTAAGGCAAATTTATTTTGGATTCATTAAAAATCACCAAAGATTTTGACCTGTAGCAGGGAAAAAAGCAAATGAGTCGTCAATGCATGACGTACCTCACAAATTTTGCTAAATATGGGTGAGTGAATGACATTCATTAAACAGTCGAAATACCGAGGATATAGCTTAATTAATATTAGAAATAATTCATTTGCCAAGCGCAGATGAGAAGTTTCTAAACTTTACCTAATAACATAAAATTATAGGGAATGGTAATCACACAATAATATTATATCCTTTTAAACAACAACCTTTATTTATAAAATCATAATTATCTGAAAATTGCAGCCAAAAAATGGTATAATATTTTATAAAACTGGTCTGTTGCCGTTAATGTGTAAATTTCTTCATCGATTATTTTTTTGTTGGTTAGGTCTCCGTATGTGATACATTTTAATATGTGTATTTTCGTCGTAATTTTTTGTTTATCTTTTGTAGCCTATAGCCTATATACCTTTCTCTTCGAATGCAGCCATATTAATATAGACTAAACGTTTATCATTCCAGCACTCAAACAAAAGAGAAGCGGTCCCGGAAAACTGGCCGCTGTACAGCACAGAGCAAAAAGAGAGTACCATTCAAGCCTGCTATGCGCTTTAAAAAGGCACACGTACGAGCGACCAGTTTCGTACATGCAACCCATCGGTTGAAAGGCGATGCACTAAACCACCATATTAATCTGTCGGACCAATATGTTTTAAAACCTGCAACCATTACAAAAGAATCAGAACACACAAATAACCAGTAATTATTTTAATCAGGTTAATAAAGGTGACTGCATATTACAAGCGAATTCACGTGCGTTAAAAGTTTAAAGTTGATTTTATCTATACCAGAAATAATCAACATTTAATACATGTTAAACTAAAAGTACAATAGGCTACAACTTCTAAAAGCGCAAAAACTTAACCATTCTCTTTGCAATTGTAATCAAATCGCTATTCGAGAAAATAAACAATTTTTCAACACATGCCTGGTGACCACATGTCAGAAGCAATCGGCTGCAAACATGCCTTTATCGGTTGAAAACGATTGCGGCTGGTAACCTCGTGGAAATTAGTGGTTGGTACGCAGTATGAGCGCAAACAGCTAGCAAATCGAGGGAGGTGGTAAAAAATATCACTTCTAGTAACGTCGAAGGCAGCTCGTTTCGGCAGGAATACCTAACAGAACCTCTGTGTCAAACATCACTGAAGTTTCACACACAGGAAAGCCTACGTTAAAAAATATCGATTGTTACCCACGTGCTCGTCAGTACTAAAACACACATTTTGATTGTACGTTATGTTTTTTAAAAACACATTTCGATTGTACGTTATGTTTAAAGGAAAAACATGTGTTTCTAAAAGTAACGTAACCGCATTTGTTTCTGCAAGCACAATCTGACCAAACTGATTGGCAAACTTAGGTAAACGACTTTCATTTTTTTTCAGGTAAGTTGTTCGTTAATTGGCTTTCCAATATGCATGATATTTTATCTTATCCACATATATGCCTTAATGATCCTTTAAAGCTGCTAAACTGGTAGTTTTCTTGCGTTACCATCTTGGCAAAAAAGAAAGTACTGCTTTGCAAAACAGTATTGCTTTAGGCATTAATAAGTAACCTTACAATACTATATAATAAACTTACTGTATTAGAGTTAACTTAGTTGTATTGCAGCCAGTATAATATCAGGCACGCTGTGTTGCATTTGTCAATCTGTGAGTGTAATGATGTTTGGGAATTATTTTAGAGATTTTCATGTTCGACCACTTTGTACAAGAGACTTAACTATTGGATGTGATGTGTCTAAATTATTCTTCGAGTGTAACGAATAGAAATTCCAAATCTCAAACTGACACATTAATATGTTATCAAAATTTATCTTCTTTTTCGGTTTTCATATTCGCTTAGAGTTTTCTACCTCACAGTAGAGTTATGGTGTCTGCCTCCAGTTACTGTGGTCGTTACTGTGGTAGTTCCTGTGGTCGACGCTTCAAAGTTATATAACTATTTTCTTAGTAAAATACAATGGCTTTATTTGTTTTGAATAGCTTTAAGCTGAAGGGGTCTAAACCACTTTGCAAACTTTTCCGATAAATACGTATAAAAATGAAACGAAAACGTAATTAACTAAACTAAAACCACAATTGTTATAATTACTACCAAGTCATTATTTTAAGCAGGTTATGACCCTACATTAATTGATCTTGTTTATCATTTTTTGTTCTGAAAGTTCGTAGAAATCGTCTGCGTATTTGGATTGAAATCATTTTTCTGAATGTGTTAAAATATTAAGGACGTCCGAAATTTTTGATGTGTTTGCTCCATTTTTTCGTGAAATAGCATAGTTCGCAAAAAACGTCGAGGTACTAAGAATAATTTTTGCAATTGTATTGCAACATTCAGGAATGTTAGCACGATCTAAGCGTACGTGTGCTGGAATCTGGCTTTAAACAAGCAGACCGAAAGGAATTCTCTCCAAACAACAAATATCGCGGTCGAAGAGCTGATTCGGCAGAAATAGTCTACATTACACAACTATAATGCACTTTGTGTGCACACGAGCTGCAAGCGTTCACTTGGACTATTTTGCATACAGCAACATTGTAAATGAAACCGGATAATCGGTGTTACTAATTTTGTGTACGTTTAAGAATTTTGTCAATCGGGAATTCAGGTATGAACAAATGCGAAACTTCTAAATACACAACATGGTTGCAAATCTTACATTGTGCGGCCGGTTGTTCTAGCGGTTAAGTGCGTCGTCGCCTTTCAATAGAAAAGTTGCATGTGCGAAAAACTGGTCGCTAAGCTAGTCCGGTTGTGTCCTTGGGTAAGGCGCGTTACGGACATTGCCTGAACCCAGCGGATTAATGGGTTCTACCAAATTGAAGGAACGTGTCCATCATATACAACACAATGCAATTGCTCTGGTAACCCGACGGTGGGTGCGAGGTGATCTAACGATTGCCCGTGTGATAACCCACTTGGTTTTCCCGTTCACGGAGATAAAGATGAATATCATATCCTATCTCAAGGCCGGGTTCACACCTATCCTATTCTATCCTACGGTCGGGTTCACACTAGTCTGATTGCGGATGAATGATTGTATTTATAGACATTAACAAAGTTGTCGTGTGTATTTGCGCATATTACAGGTTAGTGTATATAACTGCTGATTCGTATTCAGTAGTCGTAGTTGAGAAAGCTTTGAATGCATTAATCTTAGAAATGCAATGTTTTTTTTTTCATTTTCTCTGCATGCACATTAGCCTGGTTTGCAGTTTAAACCCTAAAGACTTTTAAACCATACTTGGATTTGCAGAAAAGACAGCCGACAAAAAAATCGTTTGGAAACTTCTCAGAAGGTTAACTAAGTTTAATTCCGGTTCAAAATTTCCATGTCTAGACCTTGTTTGTATAGCTTTGATAATACCGTGACTTGCAGCAATGGTGTGCTCATTTATGGATGAAGCCACGCCACGAGAGTCTGAAAAACGGGTGACCGCAAGAGCGCGTTTAGTGATACTATACAATTCCTTTCTTTTTTGCATTGCTTAAACAACTGCACGTTGAAAACAGATGTGAATACTTGGTCTGGTAAAGGGTCGTCGACGACATGAGTGTAAAAAATGAACAATAATATTAAAAATACACAGATCAGATGCAGAATTCGTCAATAGCATAATTTACAAAATGTATGACCATTTTAATTTAAAGCATCCACAAGTTTGCATATTTGTTTTGCACAATCAGATTTGTTGGCTTATGGGCTACATATATTATTAGAGTCGACAATGGTTGAGCATATTTATGCAAAACAGTACCGTTCTGCGGCCAATGTGTGTTGTGCCACAGGAGCAAGTAATTCGGTAAACAGCGTTGGTGTTGGCTGCCCATCTTTTTATTTAAAACTATTTTCGTTCTATCATCTTCAATTAACACAAAATATACAGTCTAACCCCGCTTACCTGACCACCTATGGGACCGTCATCAAGCGGTCGCGTAAGCGGGGTGGTCGTGTTAGAGAATTTTGCTTTGGAGCATCCTGTTTGTAGTTATTGGTTTTTAAATGCTACTTCGTACGTGTTAGTATATACACAATTTTAAAACGAAATTAGGTTTTTGTGTTTAAGCACTACTTTTTTTTTTATAAAACACACATTTGGTTTTAATTAACCAAAAAACTCAGTGTCAAGTGCCAAGCGTGTATGTGTGTACAAGTGAAAAAAATAATTACTACAATAAAAAAAACATTATAAAAAATGTATACTAATATTTTTGTTGCATAGGCTACAACTAAATTTGAACAAAACAATGTCTTTCTGTCCTGTGGTAAACACATTGTATGGGAAGGTGCAGGGGGAAGTAGATGTGACTCTGGATATTGGTGGCTCAAAAGTTTACAAGTTTGCAGGAATTCCTTATGCAAAACCACCCGTTGGAGCATTGAGATTTGAACCTCCTGAATCGTAAGTGTGTGTACATATTTATGTAGTGATCATTTTATGTATGTACCGTTTATTAATCATATAATACTTGTTGTTAAGTAGAATATTGTAGTTTAATCACACGACAAATTCAAAATTGGCCGCCGTATGTTTTTTGTGTAGGTTCTTTGACTGGGAAAAGAAAAGTATATAAGATTGTATAGCATATGATAGAATTGTAATTTCACGTTTATCCCCGTGAATGGTAAAACCAAGGGGTTAATACACAGGCAATCGTCAGATCACCTCGCGCCCACCGTCGGGTTACCGGAGCTATTGCAGTGTGTTGTGTATGATTCACACGTTCCTTCAATTTAGTAGAATCCAATAATCCGTTGGGTTCAGGAAATGTCTGTTAAGTTCCTTGCCCAAAGACACAGCCGACACGCTAGCGACCAGTTTTGAACCAACTGACATAGTCATGGTTATTTTTGGGGTGAGAAAATAATGGCTAATTGTTGATAAATGTCAGAGAACACACATGAATATACATAATATACAGTTTAGTGTTTTGAATATTGCTGAACGATCTTTAGGCCACAGCCATGGAACGATATAAAACAAACAGTAAAGCCCGGTCCCATTGCAATGCAAGACAAAGCACATAATGAAGAATGGTTCGAATATATACCAGTCCCTAAAGAGTTAAAAGAATCAGACTTGGATATGAATGAAGACTGTCTCTATCTGAATATCTATACTCCTACCACGGACGAAACATCAAACTTACCAGTAAGTTGGGTTATAGCCAGTGTTAAATTGTTCCTTTATGTTATACCGTTATAGTGAAATGCATAGCTTATATAACGAATGTGTATTTGTTAAAGTATAGATTACAAGAGAGAATAGAATTTTGACAACTTTCGTTGAACAGTTTGTGGTCGCGGATATTCAAAATTGTTTATAAATTCAGGTTATGGTTTGGTTACACGGCGGTGCATTTCAATTTGGGTTAAGCGGCTTATATCCAGGCCAAGTTTTGGCTTCTCTGTACAACGTAGTCGTCGTGGTTCCAACTTATCGTTTGAACATATTTGGATTTCTGTCGCTCGGTTCGGACACCAAGTGGTCAGGAAACATGGGATTAAGGGATCAAGTGATGGCGCTAAAGTAAGCATTTTTTGTGTGGGCATAATTTAACCCAGAGGGGTGCAACATACGGCCCGCGGGCCACAGCACGGCCCGTGGTACCTATTTATGTGGCCCGCTGCAGACTTCATACTTCGTAGCCTAATAGTTTAAAAACGTTTGTTGAATTGTAATGGCACCATTGGCATTTTTAAAAAGAGTATAAGACTACTTCACACTCCGATTAAATTATGTTAACATTACTGTGACGACCTCCCATTGTTACAGAATAATGTGCATTGTATAAAAACTGTCTTATTCTGGCAGTGGTACAGTATTACGTAATCTTACTTTATGGGTGCATGTTATTATACAAAAAAGCTTAACCAAATTCAAATGTCTACCAAGTTAGTTACAAAACTAAGCTTAAAGATAGCAATTGCCGAAAAACGAAAGCCGTCATAAAAAAGATGAGTTGTTCGATGGTCTGGCCCCCGGTATCTCTATGCTTGTACGTTGTGGCCCTTTGCGCTAAACAGTTGCACGCCCCTGATTTTAACCTCTTGGTGTACGGTCGTATGGCCGAATGGTTAACGCGACCGATACCTATACCAACTTCTATATAAAAAACGGTTCTTGAGTCTAGCCCACCATGGGTTCAAAATATGGCACAGTAAAAAATTAACTTCATTGTGTACGGCCATGTGCCTGATTGGATTAGGCGACCGATAAATGTACCGACTACTATATAAAAAACGGACCTAGTGACAAGCCGATTATGGGCTCTAAATTTAGTCGAGTTAAACAAAATTTAATCCGAATGGTGAAAGGTTATGTGGGCGAATGGTTAATGCGACATATTATATACCGATCGCTGTATAAAAAAGCGATGTTGGTGACGAGTTCATTAGTTGATCGAAACTTAGTCTGGCAGGTTAAAAAATAAAATAAAAATGAAGGTGTTCAAAACTCTGCAGGTTAAAAGTAACAATTTTTACATACGCATACATACAAACAATATTTTAGGTAGGAAAAAGTAGCAGTTTTTTTTACAAACGCAATCAAACATTGTATTAGGTGGACTCGTGATAATATCAAAGGCTTTGGAGGAGACCCTGGGAACGTGACCATATTTGGCGAAAGCGCTGGTGGGACTGCAGTGAGTTTGCACGTCATCTCACCGGAGTCACGTGGTCTATTTCACCGTGCAATCTCTCACAGCGGGACAGCTTACTTTCCATGTATGATGTATTACCTTTGTTTTTATAACATAACACTATTTTAATTAACTAATCAATTATTGCAGCGCCTAATGGCAAGTAGACCTAAATTCAAGCATAACAAAGTATTAAACACAATGCATCACTGGGACAGTAAAGAGACGATAATCTGGGTAGCACTTGACAAAGATTACAAACTTATTTTAAATATATATATATATATATATATATATATATATATATACTTTACTTAAATATAGTAATGCTTTTTAATGCAACTATCTAGTCCTGGTTCGCAAGGATTATAGTGAGGTATTGAAGGAGGTGCTTTCAATTCTCAATATTACTGATACTGAACCAGAGGTTATCATTGAAAAGCTGAAAAAGATACCAGCTAAAGAGTTATTGGACGTTCATAAGGAACTAGAAAATCTAAAGGTATGAAAGTAATTACCGGCGTAAGTACGGACTGGCATTGAAGCTAAAATCAGTTTGATTTTTAATGATCTTGCTGTACATTTTAAAACATAACTTCCGGTGGTTTTTTAATCTTCTGTTGATTTTTTAATCTTTTGTTGATTTAATTCTGATAATTGTTTTAATTTTAATTTATCATGACTTCTGTTGATTTAATTCTGTTGATTGTTTTATTTTAATTTATCATGACTTTTATTGACTTTTTATTCAAAAAACAGAAGATTGGTGCATGTTTAAACGTATATAGAATTTCATGTTTATTTTAGGAGAAAATGCACGGATTTTACGCATTGATTGAAAAGAAGTTTATACTAGAAGATGCACGGGAAGTTTGGAAACAAAAGGGAACTGCAGATGTGCCTTATATAGTTGGCTGCAATAACTCGGAGGGAGGAGCATTTTTACCCAATATACATTATAGCTCGGGTGTTTTACAAAATCATGTCGTGGAATTTGTCGAAAACACCCTACGCGATTTGCAAATCCCTGTAAGTTTTTAACTTATATAGTAAAGAATATTCATGTTTATCATTTTGAATGGAAAAGGCATTGGGAGTTATCATACAGGCAATAATCACATTACTTCTGGTTACCAGAGCTATTGCTCACATCGCCTGGTTACCTGAGCTATTGCGGTGTGTTGTATATGATTGGGACGTTCTTTCATTTTGTTTCCTGCACGTCATTAATCCACTGTTAAGACAATTTCCGTTAATGTCTTGCCCAAGTACATAACCGACCAGCTAGCGACCGGTTTTGAATCTTTAAACCTTCGCCTAAAAAGGCTACGCATTATCCCACTAAGCTTATTGGTAGGATATATATATATTATGTATAACGGCTCTAGTATTAACCCTGATATATACTATCGATATTAATTGGGTAAAAAATAATTATATTATATCAGGTAAATGTTAGTTGTGGAAATAATTAATTTGTTGTAAAATAATTTCATATCATATGTTCAGAAAGAAAATTTAAAAGATGCGACGTCGACTGTTCTTGAGTTTTATAGCAAGGGTTTGGACAACGACAAAGATAAGTGGTCCAAAATGTACGATGCAATAGCAGGAGACGCTTGGTTTGTCGTGCCAAGTATAATGCAATCAAACGCACATGCAGGTACGTTATACATATACAGTAAAATGCACATAATGCAAAAGTTTTGCTTGTGCTTTGCGTGTAGCAGACGACCTCTTAAGATAATGCATGAGATATAGGAGCGTTAATACAGAGACAATCGTCAGATCACCTCGCCTCGCGCTCACCGTCGGGTTACTGAAGCTATTGCAGTGTGTTTTGTATGATTTAAAAATATCTTCAATTAGGTAAAAGCCATCATTTCACTAGGTTTAGGTAATGTCCGTGAAGTGCCTTGGCTAAGGACACAACTGTTTAGCTAGTGACCGGTTTCTAACCTACAACGCCTCGACTGAAAGGCGACCTACGAACCCACCAAGCTATTCGGTCGGACATACTACGGCAATTTAGCGAAAACACATCAATGTCTTTTGTACTAACTTTTTTATATAATGGATAGATGCTGGAAAAAACACGTACTTGTATTACATGACTCACCAAACGCGTCATAACCATTCGAGCACGTATGCATCCGACATTAGAAGCAAGCCGGACTATTGCCAATGCGACCATACTGATGACGTCACCTACACGTTTGGTTATCCGCTGTTCCCGAAAAGTCGACATTTGCCGGAAGTTGAGTTTAGCGAGGAAGAAAAGGAAATGAGTCGCCAATGGATGACGTACCTCACAAATTTTGCAAAACATGGGTGAGTGAATGCTGTCGGTGGGGGCCTTAATTTAACCGTTAAAATACCCCGAATGTATATTTTATAAATAAAGAAATGTCATACTGACTTGTATGGGTAACTAGTTTTTAAATCAGAAATAATTAAATACCACATACAAAATAATAATGCTATATTACAGCTGGTCTAACAGCAGGTTAATTTGATCATTCCAGCGACCCTAACCAGGGAAAAGCAGTCCCCGTGAACTGGCCGCTGTACAACACAAATCAGAAAGAGCATTTAGAACCTGGTGTTCCGTTCAAGATTGGGTGCTCGGTAAAGTCAGATGCATTCAAATTGTGGACAGAAACTGTTCCCGCTATGGCAAAGGAGGACAGTAAAAGCGTATAAAACGACGATTCATTAAAATCACCAAATGTTTTGACATGTACAGAGTCATATATTTAAACTGTCATCAAATATAGTCGGTATATATATTTCTTATTCGTAAAACTATTTAACCGTGACAAGATTTATTCGGAAGACTAGATTAGGATAGAAAAGGATATTCATGTTTATCCCGTTGAATGGGAAAACCAAGGGGGTTAACACACGGACAATCGTCATATCACCTCGCACCCAGCGTTGGGTTACCGAAGCTAATGTAGTGTGTTATATATTATATACACACGCTCCTTCAATTTAGTAGAACCCATTAATCCGCGCGGTTAGGCAATGTCCGTTAAGTGCCTTGCGCAAGGACGGCACAGCCTACTAGCTAGGGACCAGTTTCGAATCTGCAACCCTTCGGTAGAAAGGCTTAATTATAAAGAAGGTTAATTATAAATTTCCCAAAGCGGCATGAATATGTAATCGTTATCTGTTGCAACACCTGTAATCTGAAATAAAATTTACTTCTCGCACATTCCTTTATCCGCCTAACAAATGGTTTCACGGTGATAATGTTCTATTGTATATGATATATTGTGCGGAAAGAAAGTACAGTATATGTTTACCAATATCTGGATTGTCAAATTTCGTACGGGCATATGGATTTTGTGATTGCGAATGTGAAAACGAGATCAATTTATTCGTTTTGGGTAAAATCAAACAAAGACGATTTGGGAAGTATAAATGTTGCGTTTAATGTTCACCCAGGTAAAGTAATCAGGCAAAGCTTATATCAAATTACCTTTGAACATTTGACTAACGACACAGTGTTTTATATAGTAATTCTTTATTAGGCTCTATATCGTTTGGTCTTAATTAAATTTTGTTTGCTCAATATTGTTCTTTCGCCTAGGTTTGGCGGCCGCTTCCGCTATATTTATTAAATTATAATTTTTCTTGTGTCGTGATTTTATTTGTTAGCCATTTTTAAATATTAGGAAAAAATTAATAAACTAAACTAAAAACTAATCCGTGCATATAATAAGATAACAAAAACTAGCCGAGCCGCAATATAATCAAGTATTATCGGAAGATTATAAAATAAAAAGCAACCAGCTGCTTGTGCTCAGTTTAACTCGGTATACTGAGTATCTTCTTATTAACAAATATTAAAGAAGAAGTAAACCTTGGGAAGTACATACATACCGTGTACTAAACTTTGGTTCTTTTAGTTTGTAAAAAAAAGAGGCTGTAAGATACCGTATCATGACAATGTGTGGTGAGATGTCAGTTAAGTGATTGTATTGTTTGAACGCCGCCAACCACGCCTAATGAACACACAGCGCAAGATTAACTTTTTGGATAGTTCTCGGTTATCCTGGCTAAACATAATTAACCTATATCTTATCCAATGTATAAATTTGCATTCAATTTGTTAATTTGCAATTTGTATTTTGCGACAATAGCAAAATGACGATGTCAATAGGAAAAACATTTTCTTAAAATGTTACAAAAATGTCAATATCAGATTAGGATAATCATATGTATGTCCCAGAATAGGAAAATACAAAATGCGTAATCACACGGTTAATGGTTAGATCACCTCCGCCCACCGTCGGTTTACTTGACCTATAATGCAATGTGTTGTGTATGATTGGCATGTGCTATTAATTGTGGTTAGATGGCAAATGAAGTACATTTTGACATTTCAAATGAAGTACAAAACATACAAATACGCGTTCCTTTAATTTTGGCTAAAACTATTGATTAATTGGGTTTAAACAACGCCCGACATGTGCCTTGCCCAAGAACACAACAGATTAGATATTGACAAACGTGTCACCCTTCAACCAAAGGCCGATTCATTAACCCACCCAACATTTAGGTCTAAAAGAGCCAATAAATCTTTTATATATTTATTTATGTTTGGGCTTTAATGCTTATTGTTTACGACTGCCAATACAACCATACATAATGTCCCCATAGTTGTTTTTGTGTATATAATTAAGCTTAATGAAGAAGATTGCCCTCCATGTATACTGTATAGGTAACGGAAGTACGTCATTATAGAAAAAAACATTCTTCGTAGTTTCCTAAATCAATCAATTAAATTAAACACAATGGACAAGGCTGTCGGAAAACCAGTCAGCAATATTTTGGGAGATTCCTACAAGCGCCTGTAATTTGGTGTTAGTTGTATACGTCTAAACTAGAATACTGGAGGCTAAAATGAGCGCGGAAATTTTTTTTGCAACTGTTAATTTTGTAGCTGAAAGTCATTGGCAGTTTTTTTACCATTTCGTTGGTGCTAACTTTAGCACCGCACAACGGCATTGCGTCCAAGCTCATGGCGGGTTATTACTCAGGGAATCGCACAGGCATATGGATTTCGTGATTGCAAATGTGCCAACAAGATCAATTTATTCGTTTTGGGTAAAATCAAACAGAGACAATTTTGGAAATACATTTGGAACTTTCTCTCTGCAAAATGGGCAAATTTGTAACAAGCAGTGCGGATTGACCGCCTACAACGGAACCAGGTTGAATCAATGGACAAATGATTGCAGATATATAGCTCCGTTTATTTGCCAAAAGAAAATGATTGCTCCAAGCAATTTAACATCAGGTGGTAGCTCGACAACATCTTCAATAATGCCAACTACATTGAATCCCGGACCATCAACGCTGACAGCATACTACGCCTCTCTTGCCGGCCTGGCCGTAGCGATACTGGCCTTAATTGCACTGTCAATAATTCTGTACTGTAAACTTAAGCGACAAAAACAATCCAAAACCGTTGATGACTTGCCAAACGCAGGTAATTTTTTTTCTTCTATAAATTAAAATTGAAACGTTCGTGTGGTTAACGCATTTGCGCATTAGCTAGTTTTCATTACAGCTGGCGATTTTTTAAGGAAATATACAAATTAAGTCATTAAAACTAGTATTCACGGGAATAAATAGAAATTATAAGTTGTACATATTATAACGAATATGTTTTTAAATATTTTAGTTGCCGTCATAATTTAGAAAAATTGGTTTGTTCAGGATTTGGACTGGGCAGTAATGGGTAAGAAACATAGATACCAGAATAAAATATGTAAAATTTTCTGACGATTGCTCCTAAAGCGTATTTCCATTTCCAGTGTTAAACAAAAATATTCCATACTGTAACCAATAAGTCAGTTGTATTTTCTAAATTATCAAATCGATCTGCCATTGTTTAATCATTCAATATTCAATAACCATTACTTATATAGCACCAAGCGAGCGATCTTGTTCTCCAGCATACCACATGAATGTCCGCGCCTTGTGTAGTCATTCCGAAGCTGGTTATTACTCGATCCGAAATCCTCCGATGTTGAGCGAAACAAGGAGAAACGACCCACGGTTGTACAGCCAAGTTCGGCCCGCCGTCTAATCAGGCCGAGCTAAATTGTAAATATTTGAAGAAAAATAGTAATAAGAATTTTGAAACAATTTGTATTTTTTGGTCTCTTTTTACATGGACTAAATATATCTTGTGTTTGGGAGCGTTGGTCGTAAATAAAATGTAAAGAAATGGAGCATGCCTCTTCTTTTGTGTCCAGCCGAATAGATCAGTGGGTTTGTGCCTCCCATATCAGCCTAAGAGTTACAGAGTTAAAACTGGTCGCGGGATAGTCTGTTGTGTCATTGTGCAAGTAATCCGACGAGTTAATCTGACAGTTAGGTTAAATCTGACGATTGTTTATGTCATAATGCCCCCTACGTATTCCAAATCACCGAAATAAAACACAATAATCCTACCCTATTCTTCAAGTAAACATTTGTAAATACAATTCTGAAAGTAAAAGTTTGTTTAGTTATGCCAGTTACGGGCACTTGACAAACATTGGGTAAGTCAAATACTTGGGATACTATATCGAAGTCAAGTTTAAAATAGAAACTTGACGGACACTTACATTTTTAAAACACATACATATGTGCACAATTTTACAATTTTTAAACATTTATAAATATGTGCATTTAAAATACTGTATGTTTAATTACCAATGCCGTTGGTATAATTATAGGTTTATATGTTTACCGCGATTAAATTTAACCCCGCGATAAAATCGTCTCTAATACCTTAGATTTAATTTATATACACCCTAAGCGCAAATTACACAATATGTCTATATAAGGATGTGACTATAATAGTGTCTGAGGTATGTTGTTTATCGATTCTGTCTTGGTAAGAATATTAGGGGCATACCCGGTACATATGCTGTAAGGCAGCATACTTCGTTTCGCATCAGTGCTGTTGTTTTGTTAGGCTGTGTAGTTGGGAGGATAGTATGCTAATGAAGAACCTTTGCTATCCCACCAGCAGCCTATGTTGCCGCATTCAAATTAATCCTATGAAGAAACCTACAGCTGTAAAATGCGAAAAAACACACCAAATTCAAAGTTGTACATGCTTTTAACTAATTGCCGGAAGGACTATTAATCTTTTTAAGCCTGACCCGTCTGTAAAAGGGAGACTTTTTATTTATTAAACAAGGCCCATTGAGTTACTGTTTTTAAACCATTGCACTGCAAAAAAACTAAACTGATCTAAGGCTTAGTGCACCACTCAGCCATATGTAAACTAAACAAGGAAAACCCCGAAGTATGACTAATAAATATACTAATAACTCTTTTACCAAGGGCTTAGTTAAACGTGATAACCTTAGGTCTTATATTGGGTCTTAAATTCCATATATTAGGTCTATTAATAAAACAAAACTTTAATATAGGAAAGTGGTTGTCAATCTTTTAAAGGTAGCGAGCGGTACACTAATAATCTATAATATATATTTTTGGTTCGTTTTAGTAAATAGGTAATCAAAACCCAAAATTTGTGTTTATGTAAAACAGTACGCAGTTTAGCTTTGACAGTTGAATCATCACAGCGGTTTATGATGTCATCAAAAGTCATAATGACATTAATGTCATTACAAATGCATAATGGCCTTAATGTCTCTACAATGGCATAATAGCATTAATATCTTCATAATGTCATAATACCATTAATGTCATCACAGTGGCTCGATTATACAAATATAATTTTATTTCCACGGGAATTAAACGATCATTGTGTCATCATAGTAAAATAATGGATTTCTTGAAAGTTCAACAAATCTTAACAATTTTAAAGTTGCCACTGCACACATATGAAGAAACAATGATTCATGCAGTGGGTCCAATATATTATATTGGTTCTTATGATTTTTACGGGCAAGGCTGTGTTAAAAACGTGAAAACTAGGTTAATTTTTTTTTTACGTTTTTAACGCTTTGTTTATTTAGAAGCCGTGGCTGTTCCCCAGACATCGACAAACTAAGGACCACGGGTCAAATCCGACCCTCCGTATTTTTATTCTGACCTGCCGGATGTTATCGATATATTGCAAGGCTAAATAGTAATGTCACAGCTAAATTGTGATGTCCCAGCCACATGCTAAATTATGTTATCACAGCTACATTATGATGTCACAATCACATGCTAAATTATGCTATCACAGCTAAATTATGATATCACAGCTATATTTATTCGTCGCTATTGTGAGTGTATATGTGAGTGTCGGCTCAATCACTTGGCCTGCCACCCTGCCAGTCTAAGAATGAAATAATTTTGGCAACTGATTCAAAAAGTGTGCCCACCTCTGCTTTATACCTTTAATAGACCACTTTTTACCTTTATACCTTATGTTCTAAATCTAACAGGTTTACACATTCAGACATACTGTAAACTGGGCTAAAAAGCAGTGGTGCAGATATATCACCTGACCAGCAATCCTATCCATAATCCATCACACTTTATAATGTTTCTCGCACGAAAAACACAATTTGTCTATCATAACGGGACTGGATTTTACCTGCTGTCAGATGGTTAACACCGAATAAAGCTATATATGCAGGAATTATACGGAATATTTTATATTTCATGATCATGTATGGGTTAGACAACATTATGAGACCACACAGAACTATGGTTGCGTTACGCCGAAATGGTTGGTAAAACCAGTGTTGAAATCCTCTCCGTTTTAGTGAACCAGTTATATTTGAGCGGACTGGTTCCAAACCATATATATATAGTCAGAATAAGTTCAATATTTATGGCATGCCGCATTTGAGCACATCAAGCTAACCGTTTTGTCCTGGTTCCTGTGTTTAGTTCTCGCCCACCTACAACGCTATAATCGATGTAGGCCTACACTATCGCACTACCTTATTTTATGATGTAAGCCTAATTATTATACTATCGCACTACCTTATTTTATGATGTACAATATCGCACTGGTTTATTTGTATAAGTGGTTTTCACTTATCAGCATCAACGCTTTTATCTCTGCGACGTGTTTTTAAGGAAATCAGGTAAGCGAAATAAAGAATTACTGTGACACGGGTGTGTAAAAATCGAAAAAAACAACAGGCCTGCAGTTCAGTTTTAACAAAGAAGATTGGAAACATGTACTACAGAAACACAACCATTACACAGTATCGCATTGCCGGTAAATTAAGTTATTCGTGCACAAAGTTAACGTTGATGTGTCAGCTTGATTGCGGATTCGAAAACGAATTAAAAAGGAAAAAAAGCGTTGGACATGCTTGATTGAACAGGCATATGCACGTCATTGTTCGTGAACAGCCATTATTAGTGCAAAATTAACAGTACATTCAAGTGGTTAGTGCAAAGACACATGTAATATATCTACGTAAACAATAAATAGCGAGTAACCACGAAGTTTTGTTTCAGAGATTGTATAGAAATATGAAAATGGCTCAATTACAAGTGTATAAAAATAATGCGCCGTAGACAGAACTGCGACTGAGAGACACTACATCGTTCTAGTAAAAGTCAGAAAGTGGATCAGTCACTCATTGTGCCGTAACACAAAGATGTGTGACCTGATTTCTATACCGTAAGACGAAATTTGATCCGAACAGCAGGTTTGATTCAGTATTCGCCTTTGTGCGCGCGATAGCAGTTAGTATGACTGCTGGCGAAATCGGTTATAGGAATGTAACAGTGGTATGTTGAAAACCGTTTTTCGGTCGTAATTTTAGGTCTTAAAACATTGACACATTGTTACTTTTGTATATCCTTCAATGATATCGTTCCATTTTTTAATATAATCAGTTACTGAAACTTTATGTTCTTCGTCGGGGACGAAGCCCAGAAAATGTGTTGTCACCCCCTCTTTTGGGGGAAGCACCATTTCGTCCGGCATGCCTATTTTGTTGCGCAAAATCCCAGTGATCCAAACATCGTCCAAATACAGCGGTTCCTGTCCTCTAGAAACTTCGAGAAGCTGCTTCATAATAGTTGCCGACATGGTATACATGCCTCCGTGGCAGTACGCCGGAAAAACGTGCCACTGAAAGGTTTCCGCGTCTATGTAATATTTGCCGTAGAGACCATGCAAGTCTCGGACTGGCTTTTCACCGGTGCCTTTCACGTACATGCACATCAGTGGTAGCTCAGTCCAGTTGCTTTTAGGTTTTAAACCAATGCCTTCATCAATTGAGCTTTTTAACTTGGCCATGTCGATGAGGAAATCGTCATCCATTGAAGCGTAGAGGTAGTGGTTGGGGAGGTTTTTGGCGGCCCACTTCATTCCAGCCAACGTCTTTAACGCGATGTTCCTAGTAACAAGGTGTTTACAAACATTTTAATAAAATAAGTGAGCTAAAAAATAAGAAATAAGATAATGGGTATTTTAAACCGGAGAGCGTCAACCATTTGTTGACAAACCCCAACACTTAACAAAAAACTGGAAAACTTGTTTAAACAAAACATCTGGTTTAAAAACAGTTCAATCATGTTTAAAACACCAAGTTTAAAAGAGTAGAATCCCGGTTTACATTTAGACTACGCGAGGCGTGATTGGCTTCATTCTTGAATATTTTGTTGCTTAGAAAAGCTACGCCTCGCTGAAACCTCAGTCAGCAATTTGCTTACGCATGGCAGCGATCTTCACGCATGAGACGCATGTGACGCCTGAAACGCATGTGACGCATGAAGCGCACATGACGCATGAAACGCACGTGACGTATGAAACGCATGTGACGTTGTTACTTATCAAATCGACATAACGAACAAACATACGTGCATCAATTATGCATTGGTGTCTTTTGTAACCACCGTGACCTTTTTTCGTCACAGGTGTGACAAAGCTCCCTAGTTCGACATTTCTGGCCATAAAAAATGGTACCATCCACTACACTTAATCACAGTTTAATCGGGACTTTTATTTGTATAATACACATGGATTTTTTATATAATACAATTCCATGGGTTGATTTTGTATAAGGGGGTTTATATACTCGTTGAAATACCTAATTAAGTGCGTATGTTTAGTGCTTACTAATGGGTATTTCCTGAATTTTTCTTGTGTGACTAAGTTTTTTAAACAGCCGTCCTTTTGCTGTTTGTACGTCCTGTCATGCGGGGTAAAAGCAGACAGATCACTAACTTGAGTTAGGTTCCCTCTCGGTGGATTTCCATAAATTTAACTAAAATGGAAATGTGTATTCAACAGTATTTTTTAGCTTAAATTCTTTATCGTTTTTTGTTGGGTTCAAACGTTAAAATATCTAGCTATTGTTGTAATAACTGTTATGTTGTAATACGTTGTAATGCCGTATTATAAGTTTGTTTCTTATTTTGGAATATTTCCTGGGTAAACTAAGTTAATTAACTTTTCAATCATTTAATAGGTCATTTTAACATTTTGGCATTAAATAGAATTAATTGCATACTTCATACAAGGGAATTATTGCATACTTCATACAAACTAAGGGAAATAATTGACCAGACATTCCAAAATTAGCTCCAGGTATAATTATCTTTCGCTAGTACAAGTTCAAATATTATTGTGGTGTCGGCGTATATTAAAATGTTCAAGTTTGGAGTTGATTGTACGTTCTCTATATAGTATATATATTCAATTTGGAAAGAAAAAATAAACAGTTAGATAATTTCTCCTTGTGTGTGGCCGACTAGCCCTATGATAAATTCAGATGGGGTAAACACGTGCGAATCTCGTCTTTTATGCAGGTCATGACAAAAGAATTTACTTTCAATAAAATTAATGCAATAATAATACAATTTGCAGGTTTTACTAAATTTAACTATTCTTTAAATTTGCTATTAACATTTACATTCTTTCACATTTCAGTAGTTTAAATTAACATTTAAATTCTTATATATTTATGTAAATGTATTGTTTTTATTTTACTGTGTATTACTGTATAAGTCACTCTTAACATTCTAAAATGAGTATTATTTTAAGTGTGTTTACGTCATTCAAAGGACAATTATTTTTAAATAATAAATGTAAGAATTGCCATAAACTCGTTAAAACGTATAAATGTCGTCAGCAATTAATTAAGGAATTTCATTATAGCATACAGTTTTTATCATGTGACCTTATCAACCTTTTGGTGCCCCTTTCTCTTCGTTTTCTATTGTATACCTAGAGACGAACGCTCTATAGCTTGGTCAACAGTCGTTAAAGGTAAAGACATGCTTTATCAATATTTGTAATGGAGTAATATAATTTTATATCCGTGTACAAACAGAACGTATCGTACAAAAAAAAAATTGAAATCGTCGTAGGCAATAAATTCGAATTTGGTACAATGAAACTATGTTTTAGTGGAAAAAGGCTATCGGTCAATACACTTAGCGGCCATTTGATGGATTTCTGTGACCTTTAGTCGAAAGCAGTCTTTGTAAGTCAAAACAAATACATTCCTTCAGTTTGTGGAAATAATATTAACCTGATGCTTTCAATTTAGCCAACTGCAAAAAAACCTTAAACCATCCAAACTAAGTACTACTGTTTTATAACGCCCACCGCATTTCAAATTCATTAAAATTCTATGTGCAGCCCATACGAAATCTAATTTCACCCTTTTGACAGGATACATCGCAGACTTTTGTTTCAAAAATAAAAATCAACTTTATAGGTGATGGGAAAATATATACTACACAATATACAAATCTGACGATTTAAACCAGTACAAAGATGGATCTACAGGATTCCAAATGTGACCTAGTTGAAGACGGAAGCCGTTTCTTAAAACAGTGTCTGTATTGTCTCGACTTTAAACCGCAACTCGTAGCGACGCCTCTGTAATCTTGTGGTTTATTTGCAACTGTGGATTAAAGCTGTATTGCAGTTCCCTTTTGATTTACTTTTATTATCATTTAGTACCCCCATCAGTCATGTTAATTACAATTGCCATTTTGTAATACTTTTTATTATCAATAATGTTTATTAAAAATGGTTTTGATCAACGACCTCCCCTCTATTGCTGAATAAGTCAACTAGCGGTAGATTTGTACGAACTTACGCGTGTGTTACAATTGCGATTTTTATGCTTGGTATTATAGTTTGTTTTACAATGCCAAAAACAGTGATTTCGCAACAAAATTGCCCTTAAACTCAAAGCCCAAATAATACCCTCAACACCGTAACAACATTCGACCTTGTAATCAATCAATGTTAATTAATAGCAGATTGAAGTTAAAAAATCCATTTCTTCTGCAAATTATTGCTGGTAAAACCCAAATATCCGCAGCAGATTTACAAAAGATATTAATTGCCTGCCATCGAGAAAAACACTTCTCGTTTGCCGTGGAAAGTTACTTCGCTACAATAATTACGGTTCCTTGGTGTACAACGTATGACCGATTAGCTTGGTGGGTGAGTGCGTCGCCTTTCAGCCGAAGGACTGCAAATTCAAAACACTAGCTAGTCGGTTATGTGCTTGGGCAACGCACTTAACGATCATTTCATAAACACCGTAGATTTAAAGGGTTCAACTCAATTAAATGAACTAGTGAATCATACACCGTGTGAACTATACACCGTAGTATATTAACGACCCTATGTTAACGACCCTTGCGTTTTCCCATTCATAAATTTGAGTATCCAATAAAATTTAATAATATTAGGAGATATAATATACACGAATTATTTGTGTCAATTACCAAACGTAAATTAATCATTTCACTGCTCTAATTTGTTCGGAATTGCGATGTAGTTACCAGTGATTTTCCATGTTTAATAATATGTTTAAACCGGGCTGTATTAAAAAGCTTTCTAGAAACGTTTAAACAATGTGAATAATATAATAGGCATTTTAAGTAAACGAAGGACGCGATTCATTTGAAAAGACAGTAGTGTGAATAGTTTATGACCTTGTGACAGAGTAGTTTAATAGTATGCCATTGTTTCAGGACGTTCTCCGGATTTTTACACTTATTTGCCGCATCTTTTATCAATTTTGCATACACCACATGCACGCAGAATTTATGCAGCGTATTTATTTTTGAGGTCTATTTATTATTTGATTAAACTTTAGGCGGTTTCAAAGTCATTCTCGAGGGGTGTCTTGTTAGCTTTTCAGTTAAGATTTCCAGTCATGATGAGGATTCAAAGCCTAGTAACCTACTACACAATGGAAATCTCCAGCCGGTGTCTTGTACTGTGGGTCTCACAACAATACCCGGCGTTCTGGTGTATCACGCTACTCTGTATTGTTTGTCGTGAAAACAACGTAATTGTATACACAATCGAACGTTTATTAGGGTCAGTCGTCTTGTTACGTTTTAAAATATCCGCCCTGTTGTGGTTACCATTCCTCGCGCTTAAAATCACGAAGGCGAAGTCTCGTCGCTCAAATTGGCTCAAATTTGTCATCTTGGCATGCGCATAGGCTGCTTTGTATTTGAACATAAATCAATACCTTACGGTCGCGACAACGGGCCTGGTTACGCAGTAGTTTTTTTGCTGACGGATTGATTGCGAGAGAATAAAGGACTTTGACAATCTGAAAGGTCATTTGCTTATAAATCTGCTTTATAAAATGCTTTTTACCCATAGACGCATTTGTATTCCGAATTTAAGCACCTAATACACTTTACGGTGCATGGGGAAAGCGTACGAATATGTAGTTTATTTTGACACGAATAAACTTCGTTTTGTGCAAAACATACGAAAATGCCTGTCTAGCTTAGTGAGCTTATTATGCATACTTAGATGCGGTCCGTTTGGGTACGACTCATTGAAACGTTTGTTCACATGTCCAGCCACTTTAATACCGATATGGGCGAAATGAAAATCACACTATTAACAGCCTCTTGTTAGCGCGATGCTTTTAAAACATTGTTTGCCTTCACGACGACGGCGCTAAGACATAACACAGACTTACTTGTAATCGTCAGGGCCGTTAAACTGCAGAATATCCCCGTATCTTTCTTGTTCTCGGGCCAAATCAACCTCGACACTAGCGTTACCGCTTTTGCCCACAACAAATATATAGAAAAATCTTCCCCCGTCTACGTAGGTAGTTGCCGCCCACGACCGCCGTAGAATGTCGCGAAAATGTGAAGAATTCGCCTTCGTTTTTATAAACGAAACGAGAGTCCATGTGGTATCTGCCGGAAGTGACACAATTGTGAAAGAGTTTCATGTTGTTAAGGTTAAAATTGGACGGCTGTTTACGACCGTGTGGCCGAATTGTTAATGTCACCGATACACATGCCGAATTATACACAAAAACGGTTTTAGCAACGAGCTCATCATGGATTCGAAACTAAGTCCAACCCTCAAGAATTTTATAAAAAAAAACTCAGTGGCGGTACCGAATAGGTTACAGGTTCGATCCTCAAATTACCCCATTTCATGCGCAGTCGTATGTGCTTGGGCAAAAATGGGTACAAATAATAAGCACACTGCAATAGTTCCAATAACCCCACTGTCACTCTTCGTCGGCGTTTTCTAGCCTAAGTGGGGTATACATATGAATATCCTAACCTAAAACAACAAACTGGGCCACCAGTAAGACGAAACGGCGTTTTAACTTTGGCTTTAGTTATACAGTATACATTAATATCACAACAATAAGAAATTTGAACAAAGTATTACCAACACAAGCTAGTCTAACAAAGGAAGAAATTTGATGGCACAATTGTTATGAACGTCAACTCCAGTTTTTATTGATCAATTGTGGGGTGACAATATTATTTGCCGAGGAAGTTTGGCAAATATTTGAATTGTTTACGATATCTATGATATCACGTCCACCCATATTTGGATCGGACAAAGAAACTTGACATGGTTCTTAATTTAAGAAGGCGACTTACTTTTGCTGTACATACGTCCGCCGTCGGTACACACTTCAACAATACACCTTTGTTCCCACAGCACCTTTGGTTCTTTTAAAAAATAACCACCGTTGCTGTAAAAAACAAAGTATTTTTGATAACTTCGGATAATTTTTGAATAGCGAAAAGTGTTTTCGTTTCTGTGTACACAAGACTTAACTGCATTGTCACTGGGCCGGTAGTGTTATGAATTCTATAGGGGAACGGTTTTTCCAAACAGTAAAGCTCAATTGAATGGCAAGCCATGAAAAGAAAAGACTCGGACTGTTAATGGACACCTCGTACCTGTTACTAGCTTTTACAATTTCATCGTAAGTTTTAAGAGTAGAGGCCGCTGTATCAGGTTGTACCTCAACCGCTGGAATTGGAAAATGATGCGATGTAGAATAATAAGGTCTCGCCCTGAAAAAACAAGCACTGGATTTAGTACATTTATTACCACACTATAAGCCCAAGTAAGGGGATACAATGTTTATCTCCAGGACGAAATTGCGTCATGTTGTAAAACTGTTACATTTCACTCGCAATTTTACGACCAACCAGAAGGTCTTATATATACAGCAATATACAGACGTATTATACAACGCATTAAATAAAACAATTACCTGCATAGAATTTCAATCTCTTTTTGGTAACGGTAGTTTACGTTAATACGGAGGACAGCAAGGCACGCCATGAACAAAACAATGAGAACAAATGTGCGGGTCGCTCTTGTCAGTCTAAAAAAGCCAGGTGCTGGCATTTTTAAGCAAGACGCATCGTTGAAAGCAAGAACCCTCCGCACCATTCTTCAAAAACAGACAAAAATCTCATACCAGGTACGCAGACCTAGCGGCCTACACAATATAATGGTACAATTATTAAATAATAAAGTGGAATACTCTTAAAAGGCTGTATCCTATATACCGTCAATAAAGTATTACGTATAATTTAAATAACATGCTGTATGCCACAGAATATACCGGAAAAGTTATTTCTAGTTATCTGACAAGATAACTAAAGGTCAATTCAGTAGTGTACTTTCGGCTCTCTTTTAAACTGATACAAAATTTAAACCTTATATATATATAGTGGGCGTAATCTTATCTGCTTAATTGTAGACGATTGTCAGCACTGTTTAGATTATACGGAAGTTTACATTTTAGCATCATTGTATCCGGTAAAGAACAACGAAATCATCACTTGCCCAAGATACAACCATACATATGCTAATCTATTAGCTTGACTAATTGTTTGTTGACACCATTTTCTACTAGTCATATGCATAAAAAATTATGAACTGACACTGCAACTAACTTCGTATAGGAGCTTCACGTGACGTTATAGTTTTCAAAACAGCTACCGCTGGAAATATACAACGCAAGACTGCAGTCTAATTACTGAGAAAGCCATTTGTTTTGAAGTGTCTAAACTGGGACAAAATGTCAACATTCAGTGTAGAAATACATTGTATGAACAAAACAATGAACTTATAAAGGCACTGACATCCACACAGGTTATGAGTATTTCAAATACCAAAGGTCATATAAAACCTGTGTTATTATGAATAATTAATAGTAATATAGGCATATACAAGCGTACCATACGGCTAATAACACACGCTCAATAAACACACCAAGCAAACCGTTATTTTTGTAGGGGCTTATTTTGTTTTCTTTTTGTACAATATTGTCTGTCGGTCGTAAACTATACGACACAAGCTTCAACGAGCTACGCAGACTGACTCAATATTCACCTACACTTCTCTTTCAAACTGACTTAATCTCATAACGTACACAATTCCAGAACCTGACTGTATATTATATGTTTCATGTTGACGTATTCGTGATAGTATCTGTTTATGACTTTTTAGCGAAGTAGAGCGCAAAAACTGGGTAAGCAAGGGCCCATTGCCCTTTTAGGTCTAAGTAAAGTGCATTCAAGCGTGCTATTCAGCAAATAACTGCATACC
Source organism: Ciona savignyi (assembly GCA_000149265.1). Lineage (NCBI taxonomy): Eukaryota > Metazoa > Chordata > Ascidiacea > Phlebobranchia > Cionidae > Ciona > Ciona savignyi. The sequence goes on from CH003099.1 coordinate 786,805, forward strand.
TGGCATAATATGCAAACCATGAACAAGGCTAAATGCTTAGTTGCTGACTATATATCCCTACTTCTTCTGAGTAATTTCCCGTATTTTCATTAAACAAAGTTACGAGAAACAGCATAGCATTGTCCAAGTCCAACTGGTAGGTACACCTTTAGAAATCAAAACGAAAGTTAATATACCAAAATGCGTCCGAACCTGCTTTGTCGCCCTGACAAGCTTTACCTCATCAGCTGTACATATTGAAATTCGCGATGGTTTGGCAATTCAAAAGAGCGAAGCTACGCTACAAAGAAAGAAATTCAATGACTCAGAAGCGTTATGCATCAGTAACGTTGCATTTTTGAAACCAGTAGATACAAATCAATGAACACGGAAGAAGGCTTGTTAACATGTCTTGGATCATTAATGCGGTAAAAGCTGATTGGTATTCCCCCTGTAAAGGTATTTGCACATTCTAAAGCTTAGGTATGAAGGCTAAGACGCTATATTTGTTTATTTAACGACATTTATTTATTTATTTTGTTTCACTTTTGTTTGTGGCAGACTACTTCATGAATTTAAATAAAAGCACACAACACAAACATAAGGCTTGTTATTTTAAATCACTTATCGTTAGCCGTCTGTTTTTCATCACAAGCTAGTCAGTTGCTCGAAACAGAAAGGAAATCTGCCCTATAAAAAGGGATCGAAATTGTTATTACACCTGTTCTTGTTTTTACACTGGATTGTAAGAACAACAAGGCAAGTCATCTTTGGCGCTTTAACCTCAACCGCAAGAGAAAGGGCCGTTATCCCTTCCTTATTTCCCAGTTTAATTTCCGAAACATACGGATAAACGCAACCTGTTTAATCAGTCCTGGATTCCCCGGATATACGTCAGCGAACACACATTGAAGGCGTCCAATATTACAAACACGGTGGAGAGCTATGCTAAGACGACCCAAGTCTGATTTAAGAGAAATTGACCTTATAACGGGTGTGGCTAGAAAAAGAATGACGAAAGCAAACACCTTCCCATGGCAATGTGATTAACACCTATTGTCGAGACACGAATAAAAGCATTTATATTTGAAGAGTAGATCTCAGGTTTGCCAAAACTCTGGTATCGACGGTTTTAAATTTCAAACCAAAATTCCCCTTATTTGAAGTTATGTTTTACCATAGAAACGTTAAAACAAATTAAATTTGAAAAAATTCTCCATAACATAAGCCACGATGGATGAATTCTACAACACGTCAACAATACCCTGTATTTCTTAACAAAACATTGGCGTACTGGTATGCTCCATACTTAAAACCGCCATCATTTTCCTGGAACAAAAAGGGGGCAACAGTCATTGTGTTGGTAACGCCGACTTGCAGCTGATAAAAATAAGTAGAAACAACTGGGTTCTCTAAACAAAGGAATTATCTATCGAGTTGTTTTCCTTGTACGTTTTAATTTTAAATTTCGACGTTGGGCACAGGTTTGACCGAACATAGCAGGGTTGTCCACTTCCAGTCCAGTCCTGCCCGCACTGGCACACAGCGAAAAATGTATCATTGAAATACAATATGTAAGTCAGTATAAAAATACCCATACATCACACGCGCTTGATGTACCAATAAAGTGTCTGTTTTACTTTTACACATCGACTGAACGTAGGGTAACAATAAAGTTTCTGTTTTACTAGTACACATTGACTGAACTTAGAGTTAGACCCACAATTATTGACTTTGCTGATTTTTACACTAATATTGCACTTCTATATATTCAAATGTCTTCTTGCAACGAAGTTAATGAGCTACTTTGACATAATCAGTCGGGTTTAAACAAAGTAACTGCCCCCAGGGCTCTTAAATTTTCTAACCAGCCAACTGTAGTTGCTGTAACAGCAATTGATACGATGTTATAATCGAACCTATAGACTCCAGTCTTTTATACAACTACCAGCTCTCTACTCTAATCCAATCAATACTGTGCAGTGTTAGACACGGTAAAAACATACACAAATTAGGAAATGAATAGAATACCGAGTAATTGTTTTTGTAAAGCATAAATCCATTCAACAGCCCGCATAAACACTACAACAGACCTAAACGAAGTACCATGCAGTTTTGTTTATTAGACATAATGTATACAATCCATCAAGTTACATATTATAGTATTACCAATCGAAATTGTTTATAGGAAATCTACAAACCCCACTATATTTATTCACTTAATAAGTATGTTCACATTTCTCTATTTTAGTAGAGTATAGACTTTCAACTTTTATTCTTTCCACTAATTTACTTTCCTTAGAGACTAGTCTGATGAAACAGTTAGCTTCAGCAACGTCCGTTTCCCCTATAATATTAGTCAGTCTACTCTAAGAAATAGCCACTTTCCTGAAACATACGGTATGAGTAGAAGCTAAATACCAACTGAAGACTCACATAGTCACATTGTTCGTGCCGTCAATGCAACTCTATTTGCTAACTCACGTGTAATATGAGACTGAGTTGGCCGTTTTAAACTGACAATGACGTGTCTTGGATCTATCTATTGTATAACGATGGCCTCAAAGAAAATCTATGTATTGGAATGATAAATTAATGAATATATATATATTATATTAACTTATTAATTTCCCTATTAAAAAAACCCAACAACTCATATTTTTACTGCTTTGATGTAAAGATCACTGTCTTTCTAGTCGCGACGGACATAGTTATTTGGAATACGATGTTTATGGGAAAAGAGTTTTCGACCAAGGGAATTCCCAAGAGAAAATGTTTTTAATGATCTTTCATTACTACAAACAAAAAGATTGAAGCAAATTATCAAGCCAGCATTTTAAAGCATGGATGATTTCGATGAAGTAGGTTTGTGTTTTAGTGGATTAAGTTTGGGTCATGTTGCATACTGTGAAGTTTAATATTAGCAATGTCGAATAGCGTATTGTGCCAGTATGGAAAGTACGGCAGCTGCACTCGAGTTTTTTTGCCCTGGGTCTTTGCACACTTGGGTAGTTTCACACACGCTGGTATAATTTCCAACAAACCTGTAAACCTACCTCTGGACCTTGGGTAATTTACTTTCCGTACATTTTTTGTTATGTAGATAGATATGTTAGCTGACGGACACGATAGATTTAGGATCGAATAATATGTTTGTTTAAGATTTTGGTAAAACAGTTATAAAAGGAGATTGTGTGCACACTTGAAGTGTGCAGTCTTGGACGTTTGCACACTGCACACTTAAATATTTGGTGCGTGCACACTCGAGATCTCGGCGAAAAGTGACATACTTTCCATACGGGGTATTGTGTAAGTGCCTCAACCTTTAATAGCCTGAGATTAATATGTTTATCCCCGTATATGGAAAAATCAAGGGGGTTAATACAGTCATCAAGATTATCTCTCGATTACAGTCGGGTTACCGGATCTTTAGTAGTGTGCTGTGTATGATTCACACGTTCCTTCAATTCAGTAGAACCCATTAATCCGCTGAGTTCAGGAAATATCCATGAAGTGCCTTGTCCAAGGACACAACTGACAAGCTAGCGACCAGTTTCGCAACTGCAATCCTTCGTCTGAATGGCGTCGCACTAACCCACCAAGCTAATCAGTCGATTGTTCAAACTAATGATTGTATAATCAAACTGGCCCCATAGTCTACTTAATTCCTTGATCTAAGAACTAACTAGACAATTGCCTGAACCCAGTAGAATAATAAGTGAAACAAAAATGTAGTACCATCTAATTAATAAATACTTCACTGCAATAGCTTGTGAAATAGAATGTGGGGGCAAGTTATCAGTCAGTAACCATTATCAGACAAAGTGGTATCAAGGAAATGGCTTAAAATCCAATAACAAAAAATATTTTCGACCTGGATTTTAAAGTTAAATTGACACATTAAATCCATAGCCCAGGACACAGTTAGTAGACTAGACACGGCTAGAAAGCCAATATTAGTAATTAAAAGTAATGGAAAATATTTTATGTTGTCGATTTTGTTGGGAAGTTGTTAAATCGTGGGTGTAAAAGATCGCGAACAAAATACTCTTATACTGTTTGAAGCACAAATGTGTTTACCACAAAAATGTACGTTTCACCAGTTAATTATTGCATGTAACATTGGGAAATTCATATGCTTCTCATACAAGTTGGAACGTACTACCGACTGTTATGTTATTTTTTCATTAATTGTAAGGCTGAGAATTTAGCTGTAAATTTCAAATTGTTTAGATTTCTATCATTAATCGATCTGATGTGCCGATTATTATGCAAAAATATTTTAAGTTTTACAATCAAACTGGTCTGCAATTTGAGGGAAAGCATAGTGAAAATGACATTTGCATAGTTGGTTTAGTGCAATTGAAACTGCAGACACACAAAACTAAATACTGTATGGTATATCAAACATTTAAAGTAGTTAACCCCGGAAGTATATCACTTAAAATTCAACATGACCTTAAAGCGCAATTATTGCTATATCGTATTGGTTATTGGTAATTATTCCTAAATAACCACTCTAACTTTTGCTTAAAAAATTCAGGCAGTTAGGACCAGATTTCAAGGAAAATTTCAGACTCAAAATGCTTGTTGAAGTATATCTGTTTTTTGTCAAAAAAGTTGTCTTGACCCTTATGCAATTATTGCCACAGTCCAGACCTTAGTACCTGTACCAAGCTAACCGAATAATACTTAGTACCCGTCTGTATTTAACTTGATCAGAGCTTGCCAAATTTTTATGGTCATTACCCCTTTTAGTTTATTAAAGTTTTCTTCGACACTACTTTTCCATTTTAGGCCGGCATTTAGAAATAACATATGACCAAAATTTCAAGTGTGATGATGCTTAAAATTTACGACAAGAATAAAAAATATCAATAACAACATAGTTCTTCAATGTGCATATTAACTATTTATCAATTTGATGCATAAGATATTTAATTCAACCTTACTAGAGAACATTGACTGTGTAAAGTGTTGGTCTGGAATAAATAAAATTTGTTTTTGTACTAAACACTAAAACTCATTAAATGCAGTTAAAACGGTAAACAGCTTTTAGCAAAAAACTGACAAAATCAACTAGTTTGTGCATAATTTCGCTGATAACTTGTCACCACATAGCCAGGATCTATACCTGATCAATCTCATGCTATTGGTGGAAATGAAAGTGCCTAACTAAGTAAATATACTTAGTTTCAAAACACCATGAATACATGACTATTTTGAATACCTTTTAACTTATATAGTGTGATATCTAGTTTCCTTTATAATTCTTCATAATACGTAACTTGTTTTATTTACTCTATTTTGTAACCTGCAGTATCATTTTAGCATTGTAAATTTCGTTCTTAAAGAAATGTTCAAATTTAGTATTAATTTCTTTATGAATACTAATAGAGGAAATTACTATTGCTCAGTTTGTATTAGCAAAATGTGTTGTTGATAATTACCGGCACCATGCTAAAAGGATACGTTTCATATTTCAAAATTATGCAAATGTGTCTTTCATGCATATGTTAAATAGAAAACAATAATTTCTACATTTAGAAACTATTAAAACTAATTTAACACAACATATTCTAAAGATTTTTGTACAAAAAACTATGGAAACTAACAACATATTCTAAAGATTTTTGTACAAATAAATCAATTAAAAACAAAAACAGGATTTGTTATTTGACATCAAATTTTGGGCGAGTAAGAATTTACTCGCATGTGGAAGCTCACGCAATTACGCAATTAAATCGTTAACCGCGACCATTTTTATGATGGTGCTGTAAGTTTTATAGATTCCAGTATTTCGACGTGTCATGTGTATAATAAAAAGGGTTGCAATGATGAGGATTTGTTTTTTATTCCCATATACACCAGTTGAAAAAAGTGGTTGTAGTAAACTTTAATTAGTTTTTATTTGCAAGAGTAAATTCCTATTCGCACGGCGAGCGTCACTTGTCGTGGAATTTTCGCACTCACACAAAAAGTTAAACAATTTTGAAATAAATATATTAAGTTTTCAGTAATGTCGGAAAAGACTAAATACTGTAAATACATACCTTATCCACAACTACTAAATATATGCTTCACATACACACACTTAATATTCGCTAAACCTGTAAATACTCGGTTTAAAATTATCGCAAATAAAGACTACAGAAGCAGTATTCGTTTTTTTTATATTGATGTAATTTTTTTTAAATGAAGAGATAATATGCGTATTTTAGTAGTCAATTGTAAAACTATAGCCCAAACTAGCTATAAAATCTGCTAATAGTATTGGATTATTCCTCTGTTGAGCTGTATTATAGCCCTTATGAAATAGGGTCAAACAATGTAAACTGTCATTCATTTTTCAAGAAAACTGTATTTCACTGACATTCTCTGTTCCTCTAAAAAGAAACATGACTTAAGTGTAGTATTCAATGTCAGAACATTGATTTTAAAGTGGCATTACATCACTTAAATAACCAGCTAATGACATCACATACATATATGATTCATGTATGAATGTACCTGAATGATAAGTTTCTTTCAAATATTGTATATCATTTTTTTATAATATTTTTTATTTATCGTTAAATACTGTAAACACCTGCCGATGGGTCGCGGCAACGTATATAGGTCACATTATTAGTTTTGTGTTAAAAATGTTTGATTTGGAATTTACTCGCACAAGTTGCACTGTAAATCTAGGGATTTTAAAGGCCTTTTTCCTAACTTTTTTGCATAGATAACTTTGGATTTTGTTTTTTTGTAATGCTTAATATAATTAAAATATGTTTATCGACACCTGTGAGCGATAATAAGTGCATGTACGCAATCGGCTTATTAGTCGGAACATACAGTACTTGCAATAGCCGAAAACTGTTAATTTTGTTCTGAATTTGCATTTATGTCGGATTTGGATTTGTCGCACCTATATTTAAAAAAAAATATAAGGAAACAAATTATGATCTATCTACGAGCATGTAATATACTAACTTGTGTCACTTTTAATAATGCACGGTTGCTTCATTAGGCCTACATAATTAATAAAATGCTGATATTATTTCCAGTTTGATGAAAATGAATTCGATATTCCTGAAGTCACTTTGCCAACATGGAAAG
>CH003099.1:797911-813514 GCA_000149265.1 Ciona savignyi
GGATAGAATAGGATATTCATGTTAATTCCCATGTATGGGAAAACCAAGGGTGTTAACACACGGGCAATCGTCAGATCACCTCGCCCCCACCTACGGGTTACCGAAGCTATTGCACTGTGTTGTGTATTATTCACATGTTTCCTTAACTTAGTAGAACTCATTAAACCTCTGGGTTCACCAGTTTCAAACCTGCAACCTTTTCGTTGAAAGGCAGAGCACTAAACCACCAGACTAACCGGTCAGACATGGAAGAATAACAACTTTGTATTATTATATCACTGAAGAATTAAATTTATATTATGATGCCATTAAATGATTAAATTTGTATTTTATTATGTCATTCAATGATTAAATTTGTATAATGATGTCATTAAATGATTAAATTTGTATTTTATTATGTCACTGAATAATTAAATTTGAATTTTGATGTCACTCAATGATTAAATTTGTATTATGATGTCATTGAAATTTGTTTTTGTTTTACATATGAGATTAAAGATAAATTTGTGTGTTTTCTAATTTCGAACAATTTTTAGGAGACTGATGGGTGTGCGATCATGCGAATCAAGATGTCTATTTTCCGGGAGGTATAGAAATAAAATATTTAACTAGTTGCAGCATAGGATATTGTTATATCGGCAATTGAAAAACAAAGGCCACTTGTGACACATAATCGTCAGAATCACATGCCCTATATTAGGCTAATGGAGCTGTTACACATTGTTGTAATCCACAGAAAAGTTTTTTGCATACAATTTGAATATGGGAGTCTTTATTTTCTACCTTTAGTGTTAAGGGTGCCTATTTTAAACTTAACTTGTGACTTTTGCCTGTTTGCCCCTTTCCTTGGCCAAGACACCTTACAAACATAAATAATTTGGTGTTTTCTACAAAACAACAAAAGTTGTTTCCTACATACTTAACACACTGTAAGCGCTATGGCAACTGGTACGAGTTATCTGTCATTAAAACGGCTTAAACGAAAACAATCCAATATTAAATTAAGACAGTTAGCGCTTGAAAACCCTTCAACAAACTGATTTCCTCACAAGCCAAGATACAAATGAATGACCACCCATTATCACACAGCCGAGGGGAGGTATGTGCCATCCAAACACTGCACCTCAACAAGAACATAGCTGACCACCCTCTCAGGGACAGACACATGCTCGCTATGGGAACTTTGACAAAGGTTGGGTGACATAGGATGGATGAGGATAATCGTGGTTATCTCTGTTGGAAATCGAAGGGGGTTAAAACAGGGGTTTAACGTCAGATTGAGTTCACTGTCGGGTTACCGGAGCTATTACAGTGTGTTGTGTATGATTTAACCGTTCCTTCAATTTAGTAGAATTATTCCACTGGGTTTAGGCAATGTCTGTTAAGTGGCTTGCCCGAGGACACAACAGACTAGCGAGCGACCAGTTTTAAACCTGCAACCCTATGGCTAAGAGGCGGATAACTAAACCACCAAGATAATCGGTAGAACATTGTTGCGTTCACCAATTTAAAAACATATCAGACTTGTGTATTTATGTTAAATTTTTACTAGTATGACTTATGACCAAATCAATCAATAAAAAACATCATTAATGACAAAAGTAATGGTAATAGAAAGGATTATTTCTTATTTTTGCTATAAACAGAAAAAATAACGGAAAAAAGTGTAAACATCTTCATATGTTTTTAGTCCATATCTGTTCTGAAAAAAATTTGACTTTTGCTGACCATTTTTTGTTTATGTTTCCACCACACTGTATTTCTAATTATTCAAAGCAAATCGAGAATATTCACAAGGTCGACATGAGGCGTTTCATTCATTTTGTTAACCAACGTCTTTTATATCTAGGTTCTTGTTGTTGCTTTAAGGCCTCAAATCAAGATTGTGTTCGCACACAGGTTATCGGTGAGCACCTATGATGTGACGTAATTACCCCTTATGTTTACCCTGGGGGTATGATAGTACAAGGGCATTGAAATATTAGCTATTTTTTTGGTAAGGTACAGTTAAAGGGGATTTGGCACAGTTGCAATTTTCTTGGTAAGGCATAGTACAAGGGGTTGTTAAAACAAAAACACTAGTAATATCCCGAATACTTTAATCACCTGGGCAGGTTACCCCATACTGCTCATTATAAGGGTGTTGCAATATTTTTCATCATATTTTTTAAACCCTTTTTTTATCTTATTTTCACCCCATTTTCCACCCAGACGCACCCCACATGTGTACCGCTGTTGGCATGGCAGCTAACAATACTTCACACCAGTACATCACGACTGATTGAACCGGTCCTTCTGTTTGGACGTGGTGATGTTCTCTATTTCTTTCAGGTATGGGAGTCATTTGTCGTTATTATCTCCAGGGAAATGTGTTTTATTTATGCTGTAATAAGAAGTAGGATAGGATATTCATGTTTATTCCCGTGAATGGGAAAACCTAGGGGTTTAATGCATGGGCAATCGTCAGATAACCTCGCGCCCATCGTCAATTTACCGGAGCTATTGCAGTGTGCTGTATATGCTAGAAACTTTCCTTCAATTTGGTAGAACCCATTATTCCGCTGGGTTCAGGCAATGTCTGTTAAGTGCCTTGCCCAAGGATACAACCGATTAGCTAGCGACCAGTTTCGAACCTGCAACCTTTCGGTTGAAAGGCAACGCACTAACCCACCAGACTAACCAGTCGGACAAACAACATGCACCTTTGGCTGTGTCAAAGCAATGTCTGTGAAAATGCTAAAATGTTAAAACACAACACATGCCTATACCATAGGTCGTCAACCTGCGGCTCTTTTATCTGTCTGATATTACTTTTATTGTTAGTGCAGCAAGCACTTACTAAGATTACTATCCATGCATAAGTAAAACAAACAGAAAAATGATCGCGTCTTTATCTCACACAGTGATGTTTTCCTTTCATTACAAAATAATATCAGTTTTACTGCTCCCAGTGCTTTTTATTTTGTGAAATATCGGGTAAAATGTTCTTGCAAAAGGTACCAGCCCCTGGGCTGTACCATTATTTGTAAGTTGGTTACACTTTACACTGCATATAAGGTTTGTAACACTGCATCGTTAAACTGCATATTCAGTACAGGGTTCGAATTAAGGGTTCGCGTATCTCTAACTGAGAGCAGTTTTTACAAAAAATTTCAAAATTTAACAAAATTGCGAAAATATAAATTACCGGTACTGATTTCGCGCAGTTTTAATAATATTTTTTTTTCACACATTTATCGAATTATTTCAAAACCATAATTTCGAACCCTGTACTAAATATACTTCCTATCACTAAGAGCTCAAATTTCAATATGTAGACTAGATAAATGTAAGAATACAAATACAGCCCTTCCCTTCAAATAACACCACCAGCACACATGGACTAATATTCTACCTAATATTACTCGAACATTACTGTTTAAAGTAAAAATCAAACATAATTATACATGCAGACTTTACAAGTTGTATTTTTCTTCATATTGTACCATTATTATTAGTTCTATAGGCCAAATGGTTAGTGTGTCGACTTTTAGCCAAAAGGTTGCTGGTTCGTAACTAGTAACTGGTTAAATCGCGTTTGACTTCTGTAAAACATATAGCAGACATCACTTAAAACCAGTCATCTAAGAATCTAAATTGGTCTTACACTGTAGGAATGTTTTGATCATATAGACAACTCACTGCAAAAGCTCTGGTAACCAGACTATGAAATTAATGATTTAACGCTTGTTTTTCCATTCACTGGGATAAACCATGTAGAATGGTTATTTCAGAATAAAGATTTAATTTGATTTAAATGGAAATGATTTTGATTTATTGTTTAATGCTAGAAATGCTTATGGTGGAACAAAATGTTTTTTTATATAATTTTGTTCGTAAAGTGGTTGAATTTGATTAAAATTGACAACTCTTTTTATAAAACATCGCCCATTCTTTAAATCACGAACATCATTACAATTCTTTGTACCTGCCTCTATAGATAATACTTTGTATACTTTGACTATTATTCTTGCGGATTGGTGTGTCGCCTTCCAGCCGAAGGGTTGCAGGTTCGAAACTGGTCGCTAGCTATTCGGTTGCTTTCCTTTGACAAGGCACTTTCGGACATTGCCTGAACCCAGCGGATTATTGAGTTTTACTAAATTACAGGAACGTGTAAATCATACACAACACACTACAAGGATCCGGTAACCCAACAGTGGGCGCGAGGTAATCTGAATATTACCAGTGTGTTAACCTCCTTGGTTTTTCCCATACAAGGGGATAAACATGAATATCCTATCCTAACTACATGTATAACATGGACATGAACTAGTTCCCAATGTCACAATATCCTCAGGTCAAATGTGAGGGTTGGGACACCGTCAACTTCATTCACCTTCGAACCATGAACCTCACTTATAAGCTCATCAATCTGGCCGTAAGTTTTTTTTTTTTTTTTATCTTTTTTTTAATCTACTTAAAATGTAATAAAGGGTAAACATTTGTCTCATTTGATATATTAATTAATTTACGCAAATCTTAATCTAAAGAACTTAGTGTGCTAAATAGTTATAGCATTTTATGGGATATGTAATATAAAAATATGTGATATTTAATATTAAGTTATAAATATTAACCTAATTAAGTACTTAAAATAAAATTTGAGTCCATTATTAGGTACTAATTGTGTAGAAATACAACTTAATGTTTATGTTTTTCTGATTTTTAATTTGTAATATTTAGCAATCTCAATATATTAAAGTTATTATGGTACATAACAGTGTCTTTCAGTGTGTATATTAGGACCTAGTAAAATGGCTGCTTAATAATTACCTCAACCTCAATATTGTATGGAGCGAAAAGCCTTAGATTAGTAGGACCGGTTTACTTTAATACACAAGGAATGCATTTAAATTTTTTTTGAAATTAACAAAGGTCACATTGACACCACATACTCTATTGCTATAGATATTTTGCTTTATTAAAAATAGAGCAAAAAGTGCAAAAAAGGTGATTAAATTGCTTTTAATCTGGTTCTTTTCACTATTGATCGAAATTGGAAAAATATATTTCCACAGCATGTCTATAAAAAACACAACAGACTATAGCTAGTGACCAGTGTCGAACCTGCAACCTTTCGGTTGAAAGGTGATGCACCAAACCAGACTGATCTGCTGGAATTTAACCAGACTGACCCGCTGGAACTTACAGCATTGAGGTTAAACTCAAGGAGCTACCAATATGAGGCCAAACACCAGGAATTAAAAGTAAGCGCATTTCCCTCCAGTGGTTGAACTCGAAAACCATCCTCTTGTTGGACATCCGGGAGAACGTTCATGTTGTTGATGTTGACTCGCAGACCGGACTTCAGAAGAAGTCGTTGGATTACGTGAAGCTCACTTACAGCAGTTCGGCGTTTAAATCGCTTGCTAATGGGGGGAATGTTAGCCAAGCGCTGGTGAGTGTTGGGGGTAAGGGGGTATGTGAATCACCCTAGGTAACTAGGGGAATGGTAAACAAGCGCTGCTTAGTGGAGCAGATTAAGGGTATGGGGAACAGGTGCCAAGCTGCTGCAAAACATCCCAGCCCAGAATCTTTAATTTTGATGCTTAGATTGCTTTTCTAACTCTAGAATAAATATCCGATCTTCCAGGCTGTAATCGGCGAGCACGCGACCTACCACTCGATGGTGCAATACAATGGGCAGGCGTATTTTCTCGGGGAGGATTCGGTCGTATCGGCCGCCATGACGACCTGGAAGCAACGCATACAGCTTGCGTTGGTGCACAGCCACAAGGAGGCGCTACAGTTGGCACTGATGTTTTATGATGGAAAGGCGAAGGCTGTAGTAGGTGGGTCAGGTGTATAGGCTGGAGTTACACTACTATATATTACATGGGGTTACACTACCGAGATTATCTTTAGGTTGAATTGTTTTCTGAATACTGCAAAATACAAATTCTATATACCGGTACTAAATAGTGAAATACGATTTAAGTTTGCTGGTGTGACCCTATGTAATATATGATGTTTAATGTAAAACACTATGTGCTAGCTATTACTAAATCTTAATTCATTTCTTTGTAAATAATTTCCATGGCAAAACAATTGCAACTTAAACTGATTCACCACCATTGTTACTCAGCAAAACACACATTTAAAAACAATGACTAAGGGTACCACTCGTTACATCCGCCCGTTCATAGAGGTCCTAATTGGTTATACGCCATCTATACCATGCATAAATTTCACACAGTCTTATTGTGTGGCCGAATGGTTAACGCGACCGGTACACATACCGACTACTATACAAAAACGGTCCATGTGAATAGCCCATCGGTTCGAAACTTGGCTCGGTAAAAAAAAATAAATTAGCAGCTTAATTCTCCTTCTTTTCCAGGTTTGCTTGGTGAGCCACAACAACAAAGGGAAGAAGTGGCTGATTTGGTAAGTTGTTTAATTATAAAGTACAATGTGCGACACTTGCTGAGTTAACAACTATGCTCTATATCAGGGCTTTTCAAACTTTAAAGCTCGCGACCCCATTTAGTTTATTTAAATTTTGTGCGACCCTTCTTCACATTTAAAATTCTAAACAGATCGAAATGTATACAACAGATATAGTAGTTAGGGCGAAATGATGCTTTCTTTGTGATTCCAAAAATTCATTGCAAACAACTATTTTAGTATGGAATTACACTGTAATTTGTTGTAATTTAATTCAGCACCCGTGAGATAAGTAAAGGGTATGGGGACCTGTTTGATTTCATTTTTGATCTATTTAACAGCATTACACATTTCGTTATGCTAATTCCCGAAAGATGGGAAAAGATAATAAGAAATTGGCAAACTAACTAAGAAATTGAAAAACTAACTAAGAAATTGAAAAAATAACTAAGAAATTGGAAAACTAACTAAGAAATTGAAAAACTAACTAAGAAATTGGAAAACTAAATAAGAAATTGGCAAACTAACTAAAAAATTGGCAAACTAACTAAGAAATTGGCAAAATAACTAAGAAATTAGGAAACGAACTTATTTTTAGTATGGAATTTCGCTGGAATTTGTAAAATCTCCGTTTTAACATTCCGTTCTATCTGGAAACCACCAAGTATGAGTCACAACGGATCGCTTACAAAACAAACATTTGTTCACTGAAATTGAATCACTGGAAACCCCCGATTATTGTTCCCAATTCATATTCCAGTTGCTGGATGTTCTTGTGGAATTCGTTGATCTCTCGATGACTAAACTTTGTCCCGACAGTGGAAAATTACAGGTCATTTTGCCATTTCCCCCTCTTTCTGTCAAATTAAAAATTGTGTCATAGCTGTAATAAAGTATTAATAACTATGAATTTTGTTTAGCGTGTTAAAAATTATGAATTTTGTTTTCACAATTAATTACCTTCTTTTTATCCTATAAATATCCCATTTAAATAGAATATACTCATCTAAAATGTTTATAATGTTGTACTTATTGTTATTGTAAATTAATTTTAATTAGTTTTTTCTCTAATTGGTTGTAAGCACTTACAAGTTATCCAAACAGGTTTAAGGGCCACGTCTGGCTTTGATTCATTTAAAGAAGTTTTCTTGACTAAAGTCACAATTCTTATTTTTAAAAAGTTCATAATTTTAATTTATGTAAGTTATGGAACAAAAGGAAAAGCTAATTATCACGATCTGCTACTAGTTAGTTATCAAACAACCGTATATTACATTATGACAAGTGTAATCTAAGTCCAGAAATATAAAAAATGCAATGTTCCAGAATTGGCCCTTAATGTAAATTTGACAATCAAGACTTGGGTGGTATTCAAACTCATGACTTTGGGTTAGGAAAGGATGTTTATGTTTATCCCTATACATGGGAAAACCATAAAAGGAACACACTGGCAATCCTTAGATCACTTTGCGGTCACCATCGGGTTACCAAAGCTTTTGCATCATGTTGTTTATAGTTAAGACGTTCCTTTAATTTGGTAGAACCCATTAATCCACTGGGTTGAGACAATGTCTGTTAAGTGCTTTGCCCGAGGACACAACTGAGTAGCTAGCGACCAGTTTTAAACCTGCAACCATTCGACTAAAAGGCAACACACTAACCCAGCAAACTAATCTGTCAGACAAGGGTTAAAGTAATCAAACAACTTTTTTATATTAAGGTTCTGATTGAATTTTACCGAAATGTGGTCCCGATTTGCGTGAACCACTGTCTGCATATTGGAAGGGTAGATGTGCTGTTTGGAAGGTGGGTGTATCAGGGTATGAAGCGAGTATGAAAGGTATATCAGGTTATGAAGGCGTAATAACTGGGGTGGTTGGATATATGTTGTGAATGCCAAGATGGTCAGGATATTTCCAAGGTTGGCTGATCCGATTCTTGCTTTTTACAGACACTAGACCTTTTAGGGAACCTGTTGTTAGTAAGTACGATACAAAAGAGAAACTGTTCCTAATTTTGAATCCCATCACTGCTTGTAACCCGTATGATAAACCGCAATAAAAATTTCATGATTTGTTCTCGGATAAATTCTATAATAAAATTTTCATAGACAATGAAATATTAAGAAATATTCTGGCAATTCACTGGCATTGAAATAGATCTTTCGTGGTCACTTTATTGGTCTGACCAAAAAACGCCAATAAAACTGAAAGAATAGTGTGGTTGGTTACAGTGTGCACAAGGTGATCAGCCAACTGCTTGTGTGTTAACTCGTGTGTCGTTTTGCCATTCAGAGGATGAACAAGATTATCCTATCCTTTGTCTTAATAATTATATTTAAATAATTTCTTATTATCTTCTTGTTGAATGAATGTTTCACTATTGTAGACCACCAATCAGGGCCAAAAATCCACGCCGTGTAATCAAGAATTTACTCTTGCAAATAAAAAACTAAATACGTTTAACCGCAACTGCTTTTTATTCATCTGGTGTAAAGGGAAATAAAAAAACAAATCCGTATCATTGCGACCGTTTTTATACACATGGCGCCTACGAACACTGATGTCTATAATACTTACAGCAGCATCATAAAAACGCTGGTGGTAATACTGGTAACGATTTACTTGTATTACTTACTTTAGCTTTTACACTCGAGTGAATTCTTACTCGCCCGAAATTTTATGGATTTTTGGCCCTGACAACACACTTAGCCCCCTCTCCCCCATACGCAGAATCTACGAGAGGTTCAGAGTTGATTGCGTGGCTCACGGTGCCTTCTTGGAGTGCTTGGAGCCCTACATACTGAACAACCAACTACAATCCATCAGTCCTGAGGTGATGCAGGATTTTGTGACGCACTACCAAGCAAAGGGTAAGCCCTGTTATTTTCCTTGTAAAAAATTCTGTGTTTTTAGGTGATCAAAATATTTTTTAAGTTTGACCAATGAAACTACTGGTTTTAAGCAATTTCTGCCGCCTTGCTTAAATAAACTCGAGAAAGCCAATAATCTTCGTATTAAAGATCATGGCTCAAGGTTCACATATTTAAACTGAAATTTTTATGAACATTATTTTTTGCGTTATTCAAAAAGAAAGATATTTGATATTTTTTTAACATGCTGTTGTAATCATTCTATTTTAAAAAGTCACAGGTTAATTTGGTGTCTGATTTTTTTTTGAATTAATGTAATTTTGCGCATTAGTCTTTATCGGGCCTGTACGCCGAATAGTCCGCATAAAAATGTGTGGTCAGTTTTTTTTAATCCATTAAACACCACTGAACGTAGGCCTAATCAGAGAGCCACATCACCACCCTGCCTACCCAGGTTAGGCCTATGTTCAGTGGTATTTAAAGGATTAAAAATACTTACGTGAAATCACCACCGTATACAGCTTACTAAAAAGTAACCGAACTGTTTCATCGGAACTGTTAAAGTTAAACATAAAGATGTGAAATTTTCTGAAAATTTTTTTTGGTTGCATTGTGAAAAATTGTTCTTTGCAGGGATGCTTTCAAACGTTGAAAGCTGTTTGCTGCATTTGGATGTTTCAAGCTTGGACCTGCATCAGGTAAGCTATCACAGTGCTCTGCAACATTTTTTTACTCTAGACACATTAAGAAAATGACTAAATTTAGCACACCTAGCATTGTCTTGTGGGACATCAGTGTGCCACTAGTTGCAGAGCACTAAGCTAGCATTTAGTCCGCAAATAGTCCGCAATGGTTTTACTTAAACCTGGATTAAACTATTCCTTTTAAACATGGTATCTGCTCATGAGCCTTGCGCCATAATTCTTGTTTTAGGTTTTGCGCTTAAACCGAGCTTCTACATATTTCTTTAACCAGGTTTAAGCTTAACCAGATTTTACTACACACTAAATGTGTTAAAACATCGTAGCGAACACACAAGTTTACCGTTTTCCATCATCATCAATATACAGGTGCTTCACTTGTGCTGGGCTCATGGTCTCTATGATGCAATAATAAGCATCCACAATCGTAGTATGAAGGATTATCTCGGTCCACTATTTGAACTCCTCTCTATCTTGGAAGCAGCCTTGGGCACTGGAGCGCCCCTTAGTGGTAAGAAGGATCATTTGACGTAACAGTTCAAAATGATTTTTATTTTCAGTTTAAAGGGGCCTTTTTAAAATGATTTCCGTAAAACTGTTTTGTTTGCAGAAAATTTATACCTAGCATTGTCTAAAGCAGTCCCTAACATTTTTTCCCTCATGCCATTTTAAGCTTTTGTGTAGTGTTCACGAACCTGCTCAGTTATTTAAATGGGTTTATCAAGCTGTTGCTATGGATTGGGTTTTTTTCTCCCTTGGGTTCTATCCTTAAACAATTTAAAAAAAAGTGTTTCGCCATTAACGTTCGCAATCTTAAATTAAAGGTAAATCATCATTGCAAATTATTCAATCTGAAAGTTTTAAAAGGTGAAAGATTTTGAAAATTTATAAGTATGCTGAAGTTAGTGGCGTACCACCTAAAAGACTGTCCACAGTTCGGAAAGCACTGGTCTAAAGTAAGAAAAATAAAATTGTCTTGTTTGTAAATGAATTTTGAAATATCCATAAGAAGGAACTTATAAAGAAAAGAAACAAAAGAAAAAAAACGTTCGAAAATTTGTTAATAAATCGGCGTATCTGCAGAAAAAATGACGAACTTAGGAAACAAGTTGCTGGTGTACGTGAGTTGCTGTCTGGCAGGAGTCGGCTATCCGCATGGGGTGTTGGATGAGGAGACGTCAACTCGGCTGAAAAAGGAGGTCATTTTTACATACCAGATACTTCTTTATTGATTTTTTGTTTTGTTTTTATTTAAATCAAATTTGAATCTCGATTCTATATCATTTTTTGTCGATGTTTTACTACTAATTTATCGCAAATTAGTCCTGTAACCTGTCGGTAGGATATGTTTTTATATACTAGAAAATATCCTGGCCCATTTGGAGCCATAGACTTGGACTGTGAACTATCCCTTTCGAAATTAACCTGCATGATACCTTTAGGCCAGGGTCGACAAAACTGTGGCTCTTTATTTCTTCCTGTACAACGCTTGTTAATGTTTTTGCTACTGTAGCAAGCGCTTAAAAAAAGTTTAATTCCCATGCATAAATGAAACAAATCGATGAAATATTTAATTTCAGATGTTTGACACCTTGACCCACCCAAGCATAACGGAGCTGAAAACCCGCCAACCGTACCCGATTATCCAGATTTTCTTGAGGTTTTCCACCAAAGAGTTCCTTCATGTTTTGTCTCTGGTAAAAAAATGATTTATGTTTTTCAAGCATTCATAGACAACTACTGGATTTAGCCCAACGAATGTTATCAACTGGATTTAGCCCAACGAATGTTATCAAAATGTTGCAATCTGACTAAATAGCGATGCACAGCTATATTATATCACGGCTACGTTTATGCGTCGCTTAATTCATCAGTGCTTTCTGGTTTTAACCAGTAGTTAAAATTTTGTATCAACCATGAGAAACTACATATAAGTGGCGACTCGATCACTTGGCCCGTGGGCCGTGAGTCTTAAGAATGGGGTAATTTTGGTCCCTAATTCAAAAAATGTGTACCACACCTGATTTAAATACAACTTGCTGTTACTTCCACTTTACATTACTGTTTGCAAACTTAAAGCTTACTCATAAATTACATGGACCTTTATAACTGCTTATTCTCACAGGAAAATTTCTAAAAAACGCTGTTTTCTTTACCAGTCAATATCTGAGTCTCAGTTTCAAGGGACGGAAGGTTTCAACAAAGTTCAACAATTTGTCGACATTCTGCTGCAGGTCATGTTGGAAAGCCAAGGTTTTAAGGTAAGTGGTTGGTTGATATACTGCAAACATGGGCAAACTACGGCATGTCAGGAATTTGTTCTGGTCGCTGGATGTTATCTACATGTTGCAATACCAAATAGCTATGTCACAGCTAAATTATGATGTCACAGCTTAATATGACATCATGGCTACATGCTAAATTATGATATCACAGCTATATTTATGAGGCGCTTGATGCAACAGTGCTTTCTGACTTTAACCAGTTTCGTACTGTATTTCTTAGTTTAATGTTTTATCAACAGCGACAAACTATAAGTGAGTGGCGGCTCGATCACTTGGCCTGCCAGTTTTGGAATAAAATAATTGATCTACTGTGTTAGGACTGATCTACTGTGTTAGAACAATAACCGTCTACGTGATTTAGGGGGACCATGATCTACTGGTATTGGTTTTGTGGTGTGCAATTACAATTATCCTTTTATAAGTGATTTAGGGGACAATAGACCCGCCTTTATTAGTTTTGTGGGTTGGCTTACAATTACGCTTTTTATACAATAACCCTTTTTAAGTAACTAAGCAGACTGTTGACGCTTCAAGTAATTTAAGAGGGAATACTAAAAGATATTGGGTTAATTAATATCTCTTTATAAGTGAACTAGGATTATTATACCAGAACCTTGATACTGAAATACAACTTATAAATTATCAATACTTAAAAGTATAATTGATATTGGATGCTTTTCCAATCTTATTGTGTTAAATCCATGAAATTACAGGGAATGTTAATCATTGGTTTGCCGTAAAATGTTACTAATTTCCCAATTTTTAGTTTACATACCTTTGCTGAAGGATTTTTTAAAAATTATTTTACAATTTAAATATGTTTGACATTAAATCTTGCTACAAGAAAATCAGCATGCCCTATTTGCAAAATGTTTATTGCAATTTTTTGAGTCAAAATTTAAAACTTAATAAAAATCCTGTTTTTGCACAGCCTGACCAGGTGGGGTCACTTTTCACATTCCTGGCTCGGTTGTCGGCGCGGCAAGACTCGAATCTCCATCTGAATGAGACGCTGAAGCAGCAAGTGCTGGAATTCCTCACCACACCCAGTGAGCACGCCACCGATCATGAAGAAAGACAACAGGTCGTGTGTGGTTGTTGTGGAAGTGAGAGGAGAAAATACAACTTGATAACCCCTTTTATCGAAAGCAACAATATTTAATCATCAGATCACCTCGTGCCCACCATCAGGTTACCGTAGCTATTGCAGTGTGTTGTATATGAGTCACATATTCCTTTAAGTTGGTACAACCCATCATTCCGCTGGGTTCAGGCATTGTCCAAGTGCATTGCCCAAGAACACAACCGACTACCTAACAACCAGTTTCGAACCTTTACTCTTAAATGCGAAGCACAAACCCACCAAGCTAATCAGTGGGTTTCAGGCACTGGTTGAGTTACTTCAGTGTGGATTCATAAAGATGAGCTACACCCAGAGATTAGTTCACCTCGCAGAGCAAGCTTCCTTCTACAAAGTCCTTCGTTTCCTGCACACTCAGCAACGCCGATTCGATCTTGTGTTCGTGGCACATATAAGGGACCCCGCGGAAAGTGTAAGTTTAAATTTTTTTTTTTTTTATATTTCGAAGAACAGCAAAAACTTATCTCTAGTAAATTGCCGCTATAAACTTTGTTTTATGACATTGTATTCACTGTATTAGTCTGAACCAGAGGTCGGCAACCTATTGAATGCATTTTGCCAGTTTTATGAATAATATCATAATGAAAGCAACTTTGCGTGCCAACCATTGTTATGTATGGTTGGCATGGTCAACTGCAAAATTTAAATATAAGTAGTTAAGACTGTTGATTTGCATGCTTAGGAATTTTAAGAGTTGGCACATGCCTATACATAAATTTTTGTGTTCACGTCACATCACATGGCATTCCATAAAAACCTCTTGCGTGGCAAAGGTCGAAACTTTTAGCATAAACCTAGATGATTTGTTTGCAAAACAGTTGTACTTACTATTAATTGCCTCTTTGTTTCTTTTTATTATTTGTGTAGATTTTATTTTTATCCAACCGCTTTTGGATATTTCGCCTACACAGCTGGCACTCCCTTTTGGATACAAGATATCTATGAGAATGATGTCACAATACCACGCTGTGCTAATGAAAACACACGTCACCCAAGCACAAATTATACTGAAATTACTAGTAGATTTTAATCTTTTTACTTAGCGGAAAAAACAAATTTCAATGTAATTTTAAAATTACATCGAATTGGGTGGACAAGAATTTGACAGCGAATAAACCTAATAGGATTTCTGCTCTTGCGTAGTATAAGTATTTACCGGCCCCTATATTAAGAAGTACTGTCACCTCACACGCTTTGTGAGTTTCCTCTTTAAATCAATATTTTTTTAATAAATTTCATATGCATTCTAGTTATATAAAAACAAGCATTGTAGAATGGCATTCAAAATTGTAGTTTCGAAAATACAGTTATGTAATAATAGAAATGTCCATTTTTACCATTATATATTTCCAGGCCGCTTATATCTCGTCAATGTTTTGTGTGTCCCCTGATGTGTTTTAACTTAGGTATTTTTGCCGGTTTATTCTGTCCAATTTACTTAAATTAATTCTGCCATTCTTCTTTACCTAAACGGATTTAGCGGATTATTTGGTTGTACTAAATTGATGGAACGTGTGTATCATACACAAGACACTGTCAAAAATTCAGTCACCCGAAGGTGGGCGCGAGGTGATCTGACGATCGCCTGTGTGTTAACCCATTTGGTTTTTCCATTCACGGGGATAAACAGGAATATCGTATCCCTTATTCTGTATAATTTACTTTAAATAATTATGCCCTTCTTTAAGGTAACAAAGGAGCGGAAAACAAACTAAACTATTTACATTTTTTAACCGAGCTAAGTTTTGAACCCATACTAGGTGTGTCACTAAATTTGTTTTTGTGTATAAATTGGTATACGTTCGGTCGCGTTAACCATTTGGCCACACCACCGCATAATGTTACTTGTTTATCAAATCTGTTCTTTATTTCCCTTTTTTGTATTTATATTTAATTTAACAATTAATTTTCAGGAGAACGCATTCGCTTATATCCAAGATATTCTCACCAACCCTTCAACAACAGACCAGGAGAAGGAAACACTTAAAACTAAAGTTTTGGAACACATCAAGGTAACTGATTTTTTAACAAACTTTGAAATTTAAAGCTGTAAATTCAGAATAAGTAGGAAAATATCACCAAAGCTGTAGTAAGTCAAGATATATATGTATATATTTAAATCATTACAGCAATATAAGTCGTATATATATTTTAACCGAAAGTACATTGTGATAT
>CH003099.1:813614-831691 GCA_000149265.1 Ciona savignyi
AAAAGTAAATGGGTTAAGCTTAAGATACGGACAATCATAAGATCACCTCGCGCCCACTGTCAGATTACTGGAGCTATTGCAGTGCGTTGTGCATGATTAACTTGTTTCTTTAATAGAGTAGAAATCATTCATCTGCTGCGTTAAGACAATGTCCGTTAAGTGACTTGCCCAAGGACACAACCGACTAGCTGGCAACCAGTTTCGAACCTGCAACCCTTCCGCTGAAAAGTGACGCACGAACCCGCCAACCTAATCTGCCAGATTATAAAGAAAAAATATATAAACAGATTTATGGAATTAGCTATGGTAAAAGCATTACTAAGATCTCACCACATATTTTAGTTCAAGATTATGGTTTAGTTTACAGAAAACCTGACTACAATATAAAATTAATTTTGGGTTTCTTTAATTATTTTAATATTTTTCTTGTATGGCCATGTTAACATTGATAGCCATGTCAGCTAATCATTTTTTATTTCGGCTGTGATTACTCTAATTTCCTCTAAACTATTTTTTGTATTTAAATGGAAACAGTGCTGTAATTCAATTAGAAAATGTGTCCTTTGATTCAATTTTTACATGGAAGCAGTCCTGTAATAACAACTAACCATTGATTCATTGAAAATACATTCTATATGCGTAAGAGTGGTTAATTTTAATTTTCTAACTTTTATCTTTAATTTAGTAACACATTTAAAATTCATTTTTTAGATATTATTTAATACAAGAGGTTTTTTTAAAAACCTTGTTCTATTACCACAATTTCATACACCATTTTGCAAACTTTTTTATAATTAAGGATCTAATCAATATAAACGGGAAAAAGTCGGTGAATCTGGTGACCACTTCCTTGCAAGGCACCATACAAACCATAGCTGCCAAACTGCATGTAAGTTGGTACTTATTCCTTTACCTTGGTGCTCTTTAGCTGTGGTTTGTTCGGGATTTCACACAAGGTGTGTGCTATAGGAAAGGATGAATGTAAGTGAATGGATTTAATGGAAAATTGATGGGTTATAACATAAGCGGGAAGAAGTATTTTTGTCATTAACATGAGCAAGATGTGTAAATCCTGATATAAAAAATAACCTTCCAGCCCTTCTTTCCATCGTCCCGCAAAATAGTTGTCCCGGCCTGCTTATCCCACCCCGCTGTCCAGCATGAGTAAAGCCTGTACAATTCAGCCTGTTTGATTGACAAATATTAAATCATACATCACTTAACAGGAGGAACCTTTTGTTCTCTACACTTTCCTGCAAGGCTTGTTTGTGAAAGACGAGGAACAAGAAGATACTTTCATGGATTCCTACTTTGGTACGAGCATTTTGTGCATGTTGTATATTTGTATATGGGTATTGTGTGGAAAACTGACATCTTGGAACAAAATTGCATGCGTGTACTATTTATTTATTAGTTAGGAATTTGAAGATTGAGTAATTTAAATGCATTTTAACAAAATCTCACGCATGCACTACTCAATAATTTGTTTGAAATTTGAAGATTAAAAAATGTTATGCATTTTAACGAAATCACACGCCTGACTTTTTAATAATTTGTTTTTAATTTAAAGACTGAATAATTTAATGAAATCCTATGCTTGCATGTCTAAACAATACAGTGTAATATGCAACATAGTTGGACGAGAATGAAAAAAGATGCTGCAAAAGTCAATATCTGGCTTATTGAATAACAAATCAATGTTATTTAAATAACAAAGCAACTAACAAAATGATTTGTTCATTATTAACCATTCGGTATTTATTCTTGCTACTCCGGTATGTGTATACCATATAAAGTGCTGGTTTTTTTACAGAAAACCTGTAATTATTGACCAACATGGCATATTTTAGTTTGCAGTTTGTTGTGTTAGAATCTTGAGCCTAGTCTGAAATCCGCATGCATGATTTTTTGTTTCTTTATACTAAGTGTAAGCTCATGACTAATAAAACAAGGAGAGCCAGCTCTAAACCATATTTAACATCAAAATATGATAAATTAAATAGAAGTTTTCTGAAATAAAACCAGATCCATCCCTGCTTACTAGCTACCATAAGGGTGCTTGCTTCTTTATTGTGCATATGGGAGCAGTCCTGTAATAACCTAACCGTTGATTATGTGAAAATCTATTTTGTATATGTAAGAGTGGGGAATTTAATTTAATAACCTGTTTAAAGGTCATTTTTTTCAGGTATTATTTATTGTACAGTAATACAGGGAGTCGTCGACTTAATAACATTAATCGGTTCTTGAGATGTGTGTAACCTGAATTTCAGTGTAAATTGAAACATTAAACATAAATTACTTTATACATACTGTAAAGTATGGTACAGTAATAAAATACACAAATAAATAAGTGCGTTCGTAACCTCGAAACAGCGTTAGTCAGGACCGTCGTAACATGAGGACACCCTGCATAGCCAGCGTATGGAAAATAAAACAATAGAGTATCATACTCGAGCGTTTGTGTCGATCACCTCTTAAGATGACATCCGAATGGATTTGGGATCAAAAAAATCGTTTTTGCGGATGAGACCTAAGACTGCTGTTTTGTAATGGTGTGCAATGTACATTGCCACATTATGCCCAACATTTTAAACGATTTTGAAACAGCCCAACGTCATTTTGAAACGATTTCTAGATGAAGAATCGACATATGACGCCCCAAACCCATCCAATGATCCTGATACCTGTGAGTTGTATCTCTCCCTGATGTGCCAGTTCAATCGAGGTCAAGTGGTGGCGTTTATACAGGAGTGCGAGGCGTGCCGACCACATAAAGCATTGGAGGTGGGACTAGGAGCTAATATGATGAATTCTGATGTTAAGGGATAGGATATTCATGTTTATCCCCGTGAATGGGAAAACCAAGGGGGTTAACACACGGGCAATCGTCAGATCACCTCGCGCCCACCGTCGGGTTACCGGAGGTATTGCAGTGTGTTGTTTATGATTCACACTTCTTTTCAATTTAGTAGAACCCATTACTTCGCTGGGTTCAGGTAATGTCCGTTAAGTGCCTTGCACTACAACTGACTAGCTAGCGATTAGTTCCTAATCCCTTCGGCTGAAAGCCGATACTAAACCACCAAACGAAACAGTCATACGAAATAATAATCCAATCAAATTAAAAACACAGTGGGTTAAGATATATAGAATCGTTTATTTATGTTTCATGTGTAAATGGGTGAACACAATTAAGGTAATTAGCAAACTGGAATCTTTATGGTAATTAGCAAAACTGGAATCTGATTGCAGCATACTAGTTTGTTTATCTTGTATAATTGGACAGGATATTCATGTTTATCCCAGTGAATGCAAAAATGCAAGGGGTAATTGTCAAATTACTTGACGCCCATTATTGGGTTAATGGAGATATTACAGTGTGTTGTATATGAATAAGACGTTATCATACACACACACACACTGATTTCTTCTATAAAAACAGTCATAGTGATAAGCCCATAATTGTTCGAAACTTATTCTGGTTAAAAAACCTAAATTATTTATATTTAATGTGTAAAAAAACTTAAATTATTTATATTTTACAAGATAAAAATGAATGCAAATGCCTTCATCCCGTTTTATGATTTTTTTATTCGTATTATGGTATTCACAATAAACCGTTCATGATAAGCCGAATTTGGTATTTGTGATTCACAATTTCTTTTCACAATAACAAGATCGTTCGACGATATCGAGTGGACAGCGCCACCGCCTATTTGCTGGAAAAGAGTGGAGACGTCAGCGCAGCCTTCAACATATTGCTCAGTGTTGCTAACGAAAAGATCAAGCTGCTAAACGAAGGTACCAAGCGCAACAGTTGAGCTTGTGCAAGTTGGAAATTTGAGTATAAAAAATACTAAGATATTGTTCTATAAATTTATGTATAACAAAAAATTAGTATCCTTAGCTATATTTTAAAAGTTGTCCTAGAAGTTTACTGCTTCTCTTTATAGTAAAAGAAATAGAAACGCTTTAAAATCTCAAAACTTGTTTTTTTTTTGACAAACTTGTTTTTCTCAAACTTTTCTCAAAACTTGTTTTTTATTTACTTGTGCCACTGTATGTTTGGGTCACTTATTTCATCTATACCAGGGGTGGACACACTTTTTGAATCAGGGGCCAAACTTATTTTATTCTTACACTGGTGGGTCAGGTGATCGACTCGCTTCTCACTTATAGTTTATCACTGTTGATAATAAACACGGATTATTGGGTTCTACTAAATTGAAGGAATGTCTCAATCAAACAAAATGCAATAGCTCCGGTAACCCCATATGGCTGCAAGGTGATCTGACGACTACCCATTCACGGGGATAAACATGAATATCATATCATATAAGGCTTTATAAGCCAATATAATAGAAAAACATGCATTTTGTCTATCGGTTATGCCTTTGGTGCAGTTTTAAAATGAGAGTATATTTAAATAAGTTTATAAAGAAGATTAAGAGTAAATTTGTATTATTCAGATGATGGTCACTTGCACCTACAAGAAGTGATGTCATCAGTTGATGATGTCATCGGCCTATGTCAACGTAACTCGTCCAAGCTACAAGAGAAACAAAGAGAGGTAGGGCTTCTTAATCTGGTAATTTTTTTAAAACAGTTAATCTGGTAATTTTTTGGAAAAAAATAACAGTTATTAGGGTATTTTTTTTGGAAAAAAACAGTTAATTGGATTATTAAAAAACAGTTAATCAGTTAACTTTTTGGAACAAAAACATTTATTCGGTTAATTTTTTTGGGAAAAAAAAAGGATAATTAAAAAAAAACAGTTGATTGGATAATTTAAAAAAAACAAACAGTTAATTGGGTAATTTTTTTGAACACTAGTTCAAA
The DNA here is from genome assembly GCA_000149265.1 of Ciona savignyi. Classification (NCBI taxonomy): domain Eukaryota; kingdom Metazoa; phylum Chordata; class Ascidiacea; order Phlebobranchia; family Cionidae; genus Ciona; species Ciona savignyi. The sequence continues at coordinate 818,457 of CH003099.1, forward strand.
AGACCCAACTTCAAGACTATTGTGACACCTGATCAGACTAATCACAATAGCAAATTTTTGAGTCTATAATTAAACTTTTATTATCTACATTCAATGGATCAAGGCAACGTGTATTAAGTCTGCAAAAGACAAATCGTGCATAGAAAGTGGCCAGGATTAAGATTGAAGCCTTTACATGCACAATCATTATCACCGCCTCTATTTACCATTAGTCTGAAGCATGTTAATTGAATTTGTTGAATTAATTCGATCGCGATCGACAGAAACTCTGTTTTTTTTGTTTTTTTTTTTTTTTTTTACTGAGCCAAGTTTCGAAACCATGATGGGCTCTTCACTTGGACCGTTTTTTTGTATAAGAGTCGGTATATGTATCGGTCGCGTTAACCATTCGGCTACACGACTACAGAAACTCTGGTTCTCCTTGCTCGATGTGGTGTTGAAGCCACAGTACCATCTAGTGCATTCGGACGACCACGAGGACGTGAAGCAGCTGGCGCAACGAGTGTTGACCTCCATGATCGGACACATGACCCTTCCTGCTGTGCTGCAGAAGATTATACAGGTTGGTGGGTTTCTTGGGAAAAGCATTTATCGGACATCGCACGAACACATTACATCAATAGGTTGAACTAAAAAAAGCCGTGTCTTATCATACAACACACTTCAATATCATGGTAATATGGCTTAAATTCCCCTTGGTAATATGGTCTGAAAAGGAAGACTATTGCCTGAATTTCCTATCCACCAGGATACAAATGACACATCCACATCCATTTATAGTAATGTTATGACATTATCTGATAATACAACTGTTTCAAGTTGCTTTGTTCCCCTTATTTTATACTCTCTTAGAATGAATCTTATTTCAGCACTGGTGTGTTTGGTTGGTTTTGCATTGTGTATCCTGCTCACAATCAACAGATTACCCTCAAAGTAGATTATACCCACAATTCAGCTAGTACAGTATGTGGATAATCCTCTGATATCAATACTCTTTGCTCACCTAATACTATACTAGCAAATAGACAAGACTATGGCCTACAGACCTAGTCTGACTTACTGGATCTTTTATTCTGTCTTGCTGGATGTTATTGACATGTTGCAAGACAAAATGGCGATGTTACAGCTACATGCTTAATTATGCTCTCACAGCTACACTTGTGCATCTCTTTTGATGCAACAGTGCTTTCTGGTTTTAACCAGTAATGTACTGAAATTCTTATTTTACTGTTTTTTTCAACAATGACAAATTATATGTTAGTGGCAGCTTGACCCAAAGATTAAAATAATTTTGGTCCCTGATTTAAAAAGGTGTGCCGACCCTTGACATAGACACTAGATGTACTATCCTGTATCATCTATTGTAAACTTGTTTCAGGACCCGGCATACAGGAGTGGTAAGTTTGGAGAGATACGAAGTTTGTTGCTGGGTATGTTGGAGACTTACCAGTACGAACGCACATTGTTGAACACAACGCTCCAGCTGCTGGCCAGGTATCCAACCTTACATCGCTTAATTCTCTCTTAAACTTAGTCAATTGCATTAAAATTTAGTTATAAAATATAATATGATGGATGGGAAAATCACGGATGTTAACACACGGACAATCGTCAAATTACCTTTCACCCACTGTCGGGTTACTGGAGCTTTTGCAGTGTGTTGTGTATGATTTACATGTTCCTTCAATTTAGTAGAACTCATTAATCTTCTGGATTCAGGCAATGTTTGTTAAATGCCTTGCCCAAGGACAAACTGACAGTCTGACACCAACGACTACTTTCGAACCTGCAACCTTGTGATTGCAAGGCGACACAATAAACCACTAGACTAATCTTTCGGACGTTTCAAGCTTTATAAAAGGCCAGGATTTAATGATGTAGCCAAATAACCCTAGTTGCAGTTGTTCTTCTTAACAACACTTTAAACGCAAGTACCCTTTTCATATCAGCTTGTTGCCACCATTGCAATTGATCCAACATGTCAAAATATTTTTTCAGGCATCGTCACACCTCCATGAGCAACCTTCATAGAAATGTCGTCCGTGGTGTTTCCCCAAAGTCTCAGTACTGCCTCGTGTGCCGGAAATCTGTGCTAACCAATCAGTCAAGTAACAATGGCAACCTAGTGGTATTCAGGTAATATGCTGTGTTGTCTGTTCTCCTAAAGTTTTGGAGATGCTACTGTTGTTAAGAGTTTTTTTGTTTTTATGTATTATTTCCTTTTTATATGTGACATCATTATTTTCTTTCATATTCTTTTTTATCCTTTGTTCTCTTTATTTTTTTACTTTTATAGGGCGTGGTATTAGTTTACTATTTTAGTATTATATGTGACCTTTCGAATTCGTTATACGGAGTGTCTGTTTTGTTAGCTAATTTGTTTAGCTAATTCGGAGTGTCTGTTTTGTTGTTATTTTTTTTGTTACCTTTGTGTTATCGAAACTTACCAAAAACACATCTGCAGCTACGGCAATGCGTATCATGAAAGCTGTTTGGACACCCGGCATCGAGAGAGATTGAATTCAAGAGCGGAAACTGATTTGAGGAATTTTGAAACCAGCAAGAAGATGGAAAGTTTCCGGGAAGGATTGCTGGTGGGGATGAGAAGCCAAACTACAAAGGTAACATTACCTGGACCAAATTATCCTGTCGGTAACGTTAAAACGGTTAAGTGCGTCGCCTTTTAATCGAAAGATTGCAGGTGCGAAACTGGTCGCTAGCTAGTCGGTTGTGTCCTTGGACAAGGCACTTTACGGACATTGCCTGAACCATGCGGATAAATGGGTTTTACCAAATTGAAGGAAAATGTCTATCATAACCAATACACTGTAATAGCTCTGGTAACCCGACGATGGACATGGGGTGTTCTGATGATTGCCTGTGTGTTAACCCCCTTGGTTTTCCCATATACGGAGATAAAAATGAATATCCTATCCTTATAGGCCTTTAGTGAAAGCGTTTTTACATTAACTTAAAGCTTAGACTTGGGAGTTTATTGACGTTATATGTTATGGTAACTTACTAACCTCACTAAGTTGAAATGAGTTCAAGTACTATGGTTAAACTAGGGAATGGGGCAAGGACAAGTTGTTATATGGTCCGTACTGTATTTAAAGGTGACCCAGTAATCCACTAAGCTATTTGGGCGAAACTAACTGGAGTTTTGTCAGACTTATTAACAAAGAGCAAGTTTGGCTTTGTGGCTTAATTATCTTATTATTGTCTGCAGAAACCTCAAGATACACAGAGGAGTGCACCAAGAAATTCAAGTTACAACTTTGATCCTAAAAATTTTCGTTTACGTACTAAGGCACCACCCATTAAATTTTAATTTCATCTTTATTTACAATGTGGCATATATGTAAGGCAACTGTATTCACCTTTTAATCTGTGTATCGTGTTTATGTTGTGCAATATGAAGCTGGTATTTTTCAATCTCATAAATTTTTTTTTATTAATTTTTATTTAATTATTTTCAAACCAACATTGACATATTTTCACGAGTTATTTTAAATAAAGATAATATTCCTTCTAGTGTTGGAAAATATTGTAATGTATGATTCGCGCGTGTTTTTTCGGTTCTGCCTTGCTCAAAACAGTTTGTTGGAAAACGTTTCAACACCAAGCGGTGTCGGCCGAATGCCGCACCGCGCGATTGGAAGTTTAACCCGAGGTGAAGATGTAGGATTTAGACAATGAGGAGGTTTTTTAGATATTATTTTCATTAATTCAGAACCATTTAAAATATTTATTTTTTTTCAAAACGTTTATTAATTCTAGCCTCCAAGGCGCTATTTACTGAAAAATGGCGATACAGTGATTCATAAAATTTAACTCTGCCACTCTGGCTAAAGTGCGTTTACCGAAGCAATAAGTTGTTTAGAATAAGCGGTTCTCGGTTTTAGCGTGTTATCCGTTGCGATTTTTTGCTGCATTTTATACTATGCTTACTCAGATGTTAGTGTTAGCTATAAAAAGATTGCTAAAGGATATATCGCTAGTGATATCACATAGGGAATAGGCTTTTCTTGCTAAATGTTGGCCGAATTCGACAAGAAATTTTGCATGCAAACAGACAAAACTGCGCACATTGATATACACGTTTGGCTTTTAACATGGGCATGGAAATGTGTAAAACATGGCGGCTGGTAAATTTGTGTTCGGTGAAAAACAAATATGCATGCAACAGACATTTTGCGTTGAGGGGCAATGCCGATATTTTCGTACTGAAAATGGAATTGTAAATATCTTGTTTATTTTTATACCTTTAAGTTTTAGTGAAATAATGACAGACGTTATACCATGGATAATCGTCAGATTACCTTTGTCAATAACTTTCTTGTTAAGGTAACCAAAGTTATAGAATAAATCACTGTTTTATCCTTATTAATATTTAATGTAAATATGCCCCGGTAAGTGTGCTTGAAACAAATAGTGTCATCTGACATTAGTGGAATTTCATTTTAGGGGGTTTTTCTTTTTCCACTCTGGTCCACGCTTTCGGGCCACACCTTCTCCTAAAGCCGGCTCCCCCACAGTACTGGTCGCGCTTTACCGCACACTTTTCTTCAGGGCTTTATATCGTTTGATCCTAATTAAATTTGGATTTGTTCTTTTGCCTAGGTTTGGCGGCCGCGTCCGCTATATTTATTACATTATATCCCTATTTTTTTTAATGACGTGTTTTAACGACTGTTCGTTTTGCCGTCTTTTCCCGTTCCCGTGTCGAGATTATATTCGTTTGCCATTTTTAAAAACTGGGGCAAAAAATGAATAAACTAAAACTAAACTAGTTTGAAAACGTAAAGTGGGTCCAAGCGATTCTGGAATAATTAGAAGGACCCGACTTTTTATGATATTTAATAATACAATTTGAATAAATATTTAACGAATAACACAGTCAACTTTGTAGGCTATGAAGTATGAAAGTAATATGAAGTATGAAAATCCCTTTCTTTCCATATTAAATTTAGCTAAACACTTATGCACAATATTGAAGTTAGTCACCCTGATATTGGAAATTAACACAGCCTGCCATTTCTCATATTCTTGCAAATCATTGCATTTCATTGTAATCAATAATACCTCAATGTTGATATTTTTGCATACTAAGGCTTGCTTTTAACATATTTTTGTTTCATCAGGCATAGTAGGCTGTTAATGAAATCATGGAAAATAAATCTGACGTCGATTTATTTTCGGGGCTCACTGAGAAACCTCCAGATAATTTCCTTGATTCAGAGGAAAATGTTGGGAAAAACGAAGACGGGGATCAAAATCAAGAAGCGGTGGAACAAGTGGACATAAAGAAAGATGAAACTCTGGATGTTGCTTTTGAGATCGAGGAAAAAGCATCTGAAAGCGAGGAAATTGATAACAAAATCTCGGAAGAAAAAACGGAAGATTTGGTAAAAATAGAGAAATTGGAAAATTGTGAAAATGGTGGTGAAATTTCAAGTGAACAATGTCTAAACATTAAAACTGACAATGGGATTTTAGAATGTTTGACTGAAGATATTGAAAATAACAACGAAATGTCGGTGAATACAGTTAAAGATGAGGAGGAAATATTTGGTGAAAAAATGGATGATGATGAATGTGATAAATCTGGAGTTTTAGAAGAGCCAAATGAAATTGACGATAAACCTCTTGAGAAAGAAGATGAAAAAATGCCAGAAGAACAAATTGAAAGTGTCGTAAACGACGAAGTTTTAAATAAAAGGGAAAATTTGCCTGAAGAGACAACAGTAAATGAACCAGTAACAGAAGAAATGGTCAATGATGCAAATGAAAATAAAGTATTTTTTAAAAATGACGAAGATCATGATATTAAAATGGATTCTATGGAAGAGGTGGATAAAGATAACATAAAAACAGAGATTAGCGATTCACAATTTACAGGTAAATTTGGTTATATAAACATGGTGATGGTTTTATCTTTATCGATTGGTGGTAAAGTAATGACGAATTACCAATGTTATTAGCTTCAGTTTTGCATTGTGGATAACTTACTTCTATGGTACATGTTCTTTAACTGTTTTGTATGCTTTCTATAATATGGTGTAGGCTACATGTTTTTTGTACCATGGTTTGTATGCTCTCTATAATATGGTGGTATGTTTTCTATAATATGGTGTGAATGTTTTCTATAAAATGGTCGTTATGCTTTATACAATATGGTGTGTATGCTTTCCATACCTTATGTGCTACTGTTCTTCCACATTTAAACATATGCGAGAGCTTGGTACCAGCCCACAGTTGTGTTAAATGTCAGTTGTGCAACCAAATAAACATGTTTACCACAGATAACGCAGAGCAGTCACAAGTATACGCAAGCAGTGGGGTGGAAGGGGATCTGGACACTGACTCTGAAGCACCACGAAAACAAGGGTGAAATTTATATTTTTATTCTGTTTGTTAACTTTGTGCGGGCCATTTCCACAAATATATGTAGCAGTAGAGTGAAATGCTCCAAAATAAACTTGGATGCTCGTAATTGTCATAACAATAGTAACTATACATAAACCGTTTATATACTTTTTCAATGTTTTTTTTTCCTGTGGATTAACCATACAAAAAATAAGATGTTCATGTGAATTATTATTTTTTCAGCTAATAACTATATTTCTTTTTTATATTTATAAAGTGCAGTTGTACATTTTGCACTCATTTATCTACATTCGTTTCACAGAAAAAGCAAATCAGAAAAAACAAAAGCCAAATCAGTAGAGCAGCCTAAACAGGTATTTTTTTGTTGTTGATATCATTCTCATTTGAACATTTTCTGTAATACAATGCACTGTAAAGTAACTAGTGGTTTTTAAATTATGTAGAGATTTATTATTCGATAGCATTATATCAGCAGGTAGAGGGATGCTTGTTTAAAACCTATCACTGGATGTTTGTTTTTCAATTTTTTTTTATTATTTTTTATTTTTTATGGCAAGGAATTCACAGAGCAGGTTTTAACAACCTTGATCTAAAGGTTTAAACCAATTTCCATAAGAATTGGTTGTTGAGAGATAAACAAAAACATTGTTTTCCAAATACAAAAGTTGAACTCTTAAGCAGCCTATATCGCTATTATTATATTTTGTTATCAATTATAAAAAAACTCTTAGCTTATTCACGTTTTGTGTGTGCTTTCATTAAGCTGTAACAACTGTAAATTAATCCATTTTTTCATGTGTATGCTTCCATTAAGCTGTTAGCACTGTAAATTAAACCATTTTTTTATCCGAAATGTTTTCCTTTATGGGAAATTTGAAATTTAGTGAAAAATTAACAGTCTGTGTTTTCGTGTTGTAAAAGGTGGTGGTGACGAGCATTCGACGGAGTGCAAGGTCGAATAAAGGGATCGGAAAGGAAATATTTGACCCCTCGCACATTCCTAAATCTGCCGCAAAAAGATATTCTTTACGTATGCACAATTTCCCTATTTGTTTTAAGTTTTTGCCTTTTGTGGAAACAGTCCTGTTTTTTTGGTGGAATGTTTGGAAATGCCAAAGAATTATCTTAAACTGTCATTTTATCGCGCAATGCTTATATAAAAATGGGAATGTTCACTTTTAGAAAGTTTGAGGCATGAAAATCTTAAAATAAGCCCAAAATAGATGCATATTGATATGTTCAAGAAGCTTTTTAGTATTTGACAAAACAAGGAAATACTTAATATTGTTTGCTTAGTTAGAATTGACATTTATGCGTTATGTAACCCATTGTATTATAAAACATGGTTGAAAAAATATTCAATAACCTAGTTAGAAAATTATTCGAATAAACATTTATGAATGTATAATATTGAATGTAGAATTTTTGATATCTAAATCATAATTTTCATAGACTATTTTTATAAAGAAGACTTATGTTTCCAAAAGGGAAATGTACCCCATTTATGCGGTTAAAAGCATTGGTTTACGTTGGTTTTCACTTACAATTGTTCTAGAATATGTATTCCTTACAATTTACAGGGAAATTTTAAACAATTTAGAAAAAAGGTTTAATTTTATTAAAAAAATTATAAAAATCCATAAATAATTTTTATTTTCTAATTCTTTCAAGGTAAATAGTCTTTGAGCATATTCGAGCTATTATAAACACCTACTGCAATTTAACAAAGTTTTCTTTTTCTTACCCAGCCCCTCCAGAACAGGTGGAAAGGTCCCCCAGTAGTGAGCGTTCCCCTTCACCCGTGTCATCCACCACTTCCGTGCAGAGCCGAAAACGAGAGCTCGAATCACCCAGGAGGGGTTCACCAAGGGTCAAAGAAGTGTAAGTCGGAAGTTAACGCAGCTGCCGAATACAGTCTTTTACAGTGACATAGATTTTTACTTTTTTAATGAATTTATCCAATCCACTAACTCACATTAGAGTTAACTTTGTATTTCCAGGGGATGCAAACATAGATTAAATATCATATTATTTGATCCACAATTTTAGATAGTTTTAAGTCATTTTTGAAATCTAGAAGATGCAGATTGCATTCACGACAGACCCCTGGCTCAAACCCTATGGTTAATTTAATCCAGTTTAGTAAGTCCGTTAAGTATTTAGGCCAAGGACTTAATGGACAAGCTAGCAATCAGTTTCGAATCTGCAACCCTTTAGTTAAAAGGCCGTACTCTACACAACTTAACTGTTCAGTTGGTCAAATGAAAATCCACATTTGAGTTTAGATCCTAACTACTAAAAAAGCTTGCCGACCGCCCGCCAATGAGCCAACAATATTTTGCAGCGCTCCTAAGAAAAAACCTGAGCTCCATTCTCCACCGAAAAAGAAATCCAAGGAAATTAAACAACCTTCTCCTAAAGTAACCCCCGAAGTTAAAAAGAAGAATAAAAAGGAAATTGAGGAGTAAGTATTGCTATTTGTGTTCACTGTTTCCTTTCAAGGTCATTGGTGCAATGTTGTGTCTAGGGTTGTGTAAGGTAAAATTGAAAATCCTAAAAATTGCAGTGTTTTTCGACAAAGAATATAGATATATGCATAAAGTTAGGGTACAAACTGTATGTAATATGAGCTAAAAATACAATATAATAAAATCCACATGCATATTGCACCTTAATAATGCTATTTTGTACCTTATAAGAAGATTACTTATGTAATAAAAAGAGTATTATGTTTAACAATTATTTTTAACATTGATTGATTTTTTATTGTTATTTATTAACTGTAGAACTTTCAATTAGTATTATGTATATATTGGTATTTCATCTAAAAACTGTTGTACAAAATGTACATGTTTTTGCCTACAATGATTGAAAATGGTGTACCATTTAAATATTATGACAGTTAGGGAAAATGCCTTGTTGTTCAGATTGTTGTTTTAAGCATGGCTGAAAGTGGAAATTTGTATTGTTGTCTTTGAACTGTGGTTAAAAGTACTAGATATGGTAGAAAACCAAGATAAAATGCACTTTACACTTTGCTAGTTGGTTTCAGTGTATTTGTACAAAACCGTGTGTAACTTACAAGTCACCAGCGTTTGGATGACATTTGTCGACTTCCATATTGTTCCACTCCATAACATCCGCATCATTTGATCCTCTCAGAAAGATGGAAGTCTCGGATGAAGAGGAAGACAAACAAGACAAAGAAGATGACTCCCCAGAGATCTCGGAGGACAGTGACAGTGATGATAGTTACAACAACCCCAATCGGCTTTGGTGCATATGCAGGAAACCTCATAATAACAGGTAAAAGTTGGTACATCAGCTAATTCGTATGTTTAACCATACAAAAAAGCTATCAGTTGAGGATAATAGCTCTGGCGTAAATTTCTGGTCCCGTAATATTAACTTAATGATAAAAGCTTGTAAGCGCAAACTGTATCTCTACTATTAGGTTTGTTATGTTCTATCACACTTGCAAATAGGATTTTAAAGAATGCCAAAATTTAAAAGACTTAGTTTAAAATAATTTTTTTAAAGTTTAGTCTTTGCATTTGGGATAAATGTTCGTGAAGTACTGTGCTGCTGTTTTTTTACCAGCAGTGATATAACCCCAAGGTACCACTGCTGCCTTGCTGCAGTTTTTCCCATCACTGCACTCCAATGGATTGTGAAATAAATATTAAATTTGGAAGTTTTGTCTAAACAATTTCTTGCATAGGACTTTCTACACAATTATTCCAAAAAACAATTTTTAGAAACATTTTACAGGGTTCGAATTTATGGTTTTGAAACGATTCTTAAAATACGTGGGTTAGGAGAAAATCGTTTTTAGGAGAAAATTGGAGAACAAATTTTTTGGTTATGTTAACTTGCCTTAGAATGCGGTTTTAGAACCATTAAAAAAAATCTTTAAAAAATCTTTTTTCTATTTAAAAATTTTTTTTTCTGTTTTAAAATTGTTATTTTGTCGTCTCGTAGGTTCATGATATCGTGCGACATCTGTGAAGATTGGTTCCATGGGGATTGTGTCGGTATCACGCTGCAACGAGGGAAGAAAATGGAGGAGAAACATCAGGAATATGTTTGTCCCAACTGCCTTCGGGTGCGTTGTAATATATGAAGCTGAAGGTCTTTGAAGCTTCGAATACTTAAAAATTGCGGTTTAGCTTTTTTTTTTCGGAAAACTTGAAAAAAATTGAATTATAGCTTTATTTCGAAGAACTTTAAAAAATTATTAGTTTGTGCTGAGAAGTAATGTAAATAAAAATTAAATGCATTGATAGGAAACAACTAAATTTTAAATCAAAAAGAGTAAAAATTAACGTTGTAAAATGTAAACATTGACAAAGTGCTGCCAATATTAAGTAAAACTTTCAGGTCATTATATTTTGTACTGTATGTTCGTACAATTTTGAATTGTGGATGCCACGAATTTTGATTTTTTATATTGAATTTCGTCATAGAAATCAAAAAAGGACACAAGAGAGAAAAGGAAATCAAAGGATGACACAAAAAGCCAAGAAGCTCTTACGCAGGAGGTGAAATGTGTATTTATCTACCAGTGTTACATACAGTTACTTTAGAATTCTTTACACCAACCCTATAATTTAGATCAGTGTTTCTTAACATTTTTGTCGCTGATACCCCTCAACATTTTTTTAAATAGGTTCGTACCCCCTAGGACCTATCCAGATACGGCTTATTTCATGTAACAAAAAAATAAACACAATGCAGCATGTTATAGGTGTTTATTCATTAACTGTTATATTGTTCACAACTAAATATGATATTACACATTGGGTGCTTCATCCTTCCCAAGGGGTACAGATGCCCCTGGTCAAGGAATTCCATAGTTTAGATCAGGCATGGGCAACATATGTTCCTCTGGCCGGGTTCGGCACGTGAAGGGATTTTGACCGGCCCACAGACTCTATCTAACCATACCCTGTAATTAAGATATTGAATACTATTCATGTAATAATCCGACCCACCAAGGACTTCATTTTCCCACATCTGGCCCGCTGAGTAGAGCAGTTGCCCACCCCTGGCCATAGTTTAGATGGTTAACCATTTTGTTGTTCACGTATCCTCACTTTAAACCCATGCCATTAATCTCCAAACCCCAATTCTTGAAATGCTGCCCCCTAATACCGATACTTACAACAAAACTAACCTCCCCACAGATTGGTTAGTCATAGATACTTCCATTCCAGAATCAAATTGGATTCGAATAGAAAATAAATCGGAATTATTTTTTAATTCTAGAATTCAAAATTAATTGCTCATAGTAGACGAAAATTAAATTTTATTTATTTATTTTGATTAAAAATATTAGTAGGATATTTTTTAGTTAACATCGATGTTGATTAGGATTAAAAATAACCTATATATTTTGTTAAACAGACATGCAATTATATTTTTAAATCCGCGTTCTTTATGATATTTTTACATGGATGAAATAATGACCTTTGAAATAGTAAAATTAATAAAACTTCACTTTAAGGCTGAAACAGGAGATATCCAATTAATGCTAAATCTAAATTCTATCATTATACATACAATGGACTTTAATTTTTTAAAATATTAATTAGCTCTCCCAACCAGGTCCCAACTGCGAAAAAGCGATCAGCGTCATTAGATGAAAAACTAAGTCTGAAAAATTTCGCCCTGAAGGGAAAAATCCAAGGCAAATCAACAAAACCTGCAGGTAATGTCTGTTTATCCAGGTTTACTTCAGAAGATACTCGGCTATTCAAGATAGTCCGAACAAAAAAAATAATTCAGAATAATAACTTTTGTCGTAATGGGAGGACGTTCAATTATGGTTGAAAATGTAACCAAATATTTTCTAAAACAAGTTATATTGTGATCAAAATTATTCTAAATTTGTTTTTTTAATTAAGACTATCTGACAATGTGGGCTATTAAGCTTTATATTTTTTCCCTAGGCTATTTTTACGTAGGCCGGTTAAGTTTTGTTTTCAAAACGATGTGTTCGGCTTTTGTATTGCTTTCTTTACCGTGTTACTTGCGAATTTATGACATAATTTCTTGCCCAAATTCCTGTTAAAAGAATAGCAAAGTAAAATTTTGCTATTGAATTGCCTTGGCCCCACTAGGAATATGTATCAGCTGTGTGAGATGTTTCTATTCAACTCCAGGAAATATGTAATTAATCTCCTATCTTCCCACCTCCATATGGTATAGCCTAATAGTTTGTGCTGTCTGGTATAAGAGTTGTTGTCTTTTGACAATACCGAAAGACTCAACAGTGCAATAAGGTACTATGGTCAGAGTATAAAATTAAAGCAATTATTATAAGGCATTTTTAATTAAGATTGTGTATTTTAACGCAGTTTTGTATTTTGATTGATGCCATGAGTTAGCTATAAATGTTCTACAGATGAAGTGACAATTTCAGAATCAAGATTCATAATAAGATATAAGTCAGATTTACTTTTTGATTCTAGCAGTTTGAGATTAAATGTTACAGTAAAACAAAATAAGTTTTATTTATATAATTTTGTTCCAAAATTAAAAATGTAATAGAATTTGTTGTATTTTCGTTAAAAACCATGGTGGTTAACTTACAGGCAATCGTCAGATCACCTCACGCCCACCGTCGGGTTATCGGAGATATTGCAGTGCGCTGTGTATGATTCACACATTCCTTCAATTTAGTAGAACCGTGTTAAAAGGATTCAGACAAAGTCCGTTAAGTGCCTTGCCCATAACAACCGACTCGCTAGCGGCCAGTTTCTAATCAGCAACCATTCCGGCTGTGAGAGGGCACATTAAATCGCCAAGCTAAGCGTTATACCAGGGTTATTTTTTGATGAAAA
>CH003099.1:860624-876953 GCA_000149265.1 Ciona savignyi
AGTGGCTCGTTGTTTGAACGGAACAAATCACTCGCTCCTTCCCTCAAATTCTTCATGAGGAAAGCGTCAGAGGAAGAGGAAAGTATGAAGGTGGGGATTTTTGGAATATTAATCTAACCCCTATAGAACCCTATTTGGAATATTAATCGGACCCCAATAAAAACCCATTTTTCCAAATTGGACCCATAACTAAAGATACTACTGTGTAGTTCTACTTAACCGAAGACTTTAACATTAGCAATAAAACCCTATTTGGAATATTAATCGGACTGGTATAGAACCCTATTTGGAATATTAATCGGACCGTTATAGGACCCTATTTGGAATATTAATTGGACCCTTTTAGAACCCTATTTGGAATATTAATCGGACCGTTATAGGACCCTATTTGGAATATTAATCGGACCGTTATAGGACCCTATTTGGAATATTAATCGGACCATTATAGAACCCTATTTGGAATATTAATCGGACCAGTATAGAACCCTATTTGGAATATTAATTGGACCCTTTTAGAACCCTATTTGGAATATTAATCGGACCGTTATAGAACCCTATTTGGAATATTAATCGGACTGTTATAAAACCCTATTTGGAATATTAATCAGACCCTTATAGGACCCTATTTGGAATATTAATCAGACTGTTATAAAACCCTATTTGGAATATTAATCGGACCGTTATGGGACCCTATTTGGAATATTATTCTGACCCCTATAGGACCTTATCCTATTTGAAGGGGACTCTGCAAAGTTTTGTTTTTCCAGACAAAATCTTAAAGTTAGAGCTTTAATTATCATCTTAATAGAAGATTTTTCGAAAAGTGCTTATTCCATTTTAATACAATAAACTGTGCTTTAATACAACAAGCCGGGTACTTACATTGCATGATCTGCAACCATAAACATTTTGGTTTTTAATTTTTTCCCTTTATTTTTGGGTTCTGACTGATACGTCTGACAGATATGTTACAAGTGTTACCATCTGGTCAGCTAATGCCCAACCAGGTTAACCTTTAGAATTGCCTGTCAGTTACTTAATCAACGCTAATAGCCATTACTAAGATATGCTTGGGTATCAAACTGTTTGGCGGACTTTTTCCTAAAAATACAGTTTTAAATGTTTTTAAATGAGTAAAAATGTTTTTGCCAAGAGGTGGGCATGTGATCTAGTTTCTTTCTAAAAACATGAAAAAGTTAATTAAATTTTATCAATGGATAATGCTGTAAAGCAAATATTAAAGTTGATGATCAAAATGTGATCTTGTTATCTTTCCACCCAGGAACAGGAAAAGAACGAGGAACCATATTCCCCCAGTGCCCACATTGCTGGTGAGTTGGTTGTGTTGTGTTTAAATGTGTTAATATATATAACTGAATCTTTAATAATGTCAAAGAGGAAATGTGTTCATATATAAAACTAAAGCTTTAATAGCGTCAAACAGGTAATGTGTTAATTTTTGTTGTGGTCTTAAAAGTTTCTTGTCTAAAAAAGTTGTTATTGGACGCAGTTAATCTCATGAGCATTTAATCCTATGAACATTTCATTTTATGCACATTTCATCCCATGAGCATTTCATCCCATAAACATTTCATCTTATAAGCATTTTATCTCATGAACATTTCATCTTATGAGCATTTAACCCAATGGTCATTTCATCTCATGAACATTTCAACCCATGAACATTACATCTCATGAGCATTTTATTTCATAACCATTTCATCTCATGAACATTTCATCCCATGAGCATTTCATAAACATTTCATACCATAAAAATTTCATCTCATATACATTACATCTCATGAGCATTTCTTCTCATGAGCATTTCATCTCATAAGCATTTCATCTCATGAGCATTTCATCTCATGAACATTTTATCTCATGAACATTTCATTTCATGAGCATTTCATCTCTTGAGCAATTAACCTCATGATCATTTCATCTCATGAACATTTCATCTCATGAGCATTTCATTCCATAAACATTTAATCTCATGAGCATTTTATCTCATGAACCTCCTAGACTCCCATGAAGATCACGATAATGAAGACCATGATGATGATAACGGTGATGATGAAGCGTATGATCCCGAGAAGATGTATGAAGAGCAAGAGGTAAATTTCACTTTGGAATCAATTTTAATTCCACGATGTTATCTGTTAAATTATTGTTTGTATCCGAGATAGCAAGGTACTGGATAAATATGTATGGAGTTAATACATGATCCAAAACTGAATTTAGTTTATAATGAGTCAGCGCATAGTGTAAATCTCTGATGTGTCAGAATATGTTTTTATTGTAAGTTAGATTACAAGTCAGAATATGCTTTTTGTTGTGAGTCAGAATATAATTTAAAATATTTTTTTTACAAAAATGAGTATCCTGTTAAAGTTCGAATTGAAAATGGTTTAAAATTATTGTTTTGATTTTAGCAATTCAAAATTAAGTGCTCATAGTGAAAAAAAAGTTTATTTGTACAATTATGATCGCAAATTAGAAAAAGTGATAGTGTTGGTGATTTTAACTTAAAATTAAAATTGTTTTATCAAACATACATGCAATTCTGTTTTTCTTAATCAAATTAGTACGAAAAATCCCTTTAAGACTATTTTCCGAATTCATTTAAAATTCTAGTTCGAAATTATTGATTTCAGAATAAAAAATAAAGTAGAAAAAGGATATTGTTGCTGATTTTAATTCACATTTACATTTTTCCTCAAACATATTTAAAATCATATTTTTTTTTATATAAATATTTGCAGAAAGCCCAAAAAAATGGGTTTTTGTTTAAGCATGTATCATAGCGGTTCAAAATTGGTGATTCTTGAATAATTTGAGAAAACTGATTTGGATAACAACATTCCTTAAATCTTCCTTTTTCAGGAGTACGATCCGGAAACTGCGTTTGCTCCGGTCTCCCCTGCTCCAGAGGATGCTCCTTATGATCCGGAGGAGGATGAGGAAATCCTGCAAAAGGAGGCGGAATCGAGGGAGATGAACGAACTCGTCGAGAAACAGGTCCGGTCAACATTTGGGTTGGAATGTTGAGTATGGGGGTCGTATTACACTTTGTGGGTTTATAATGGTGTGGGTGGTTAGATACCAGTGGTTCAAATTATGGTTGAAATAGTGTTAATGTTGGGATGGTGTTGGTGGTTAGATACCAGTGGTTCAAATTATGGTTGAAATAGTGTTAATGTTGGAATGGTGTTGGTGGTTAGATACCAGTGGTTCAAATTATGGTTGAAATAGTGTTAATGTTGGAATGGTGTTGGTGGTTAGATACCAGTGGTTCAAATTATGGTTGAAATAGTGTTAATGTTGGAATGGTGTTGGTGGTTAGATACCAGTGGTTCAAATTATGGTTGAAATAGTGTTAATGTTGGAATGGTGTTGGTGGTTAAATACCAGTGGTTCAAATTATGGTTGAAATAGTGTTAATGTTAGAATGGTGTTGGTGGTTAGATACCAGTGGTTCAAATTATGGTTGAAATAGTGTTAATGTTGGAATGGTGTTGGTGGTTAGATACCAGTGGTTCAAATTATGGTTCTGATTAAAACTGTGCACAACTTAAGTTGGTTGTATGCATGCGCTTTGATTGGGATGACTTGTTAAAAGGATGGTGCAGTTATATTACGTCAGCACCTAAGGGTTTTAGACAAGAATTTCTTTAATTTGTTGAATTAAAATATGAAGTGACAAACAGTCATTTTGACAAAAAAAATACATAATCAATTAAGCTGATCCCTCAATAATGGAAAAAGCATATAATTATTAGACTCTGAGAAATAAAAATAAAATCTGTTTTAATCAGTGTGTGTTTTCAGGCATTCTTGGAGCGAATGCAGAAGGAACTTGATGAGAAGAAAGCCAAGTTAGCTCAAGTCGAACAATCTCTTCAACAATCCACGTCCACTGTGAGTTTGAAACTATAATGTGTGGTTTGAAGTTTGAATTTTCTAGCGGGAATGGCTAAAATCAGCGATATGGACAAAACTAGTTTTAATTTACACAATCCTCTTTATGTGGACTTGAAATCTTTACACAAACCAATATACAAACAATCAAATTGCAAGGCAGAATAATTGTAATAAATTTAGCAGTTTATAACTAAATTTGATTTTTCTTCCTTGTCTATATTGGGCAAAGGTAACAGATATTGTAATTTACTCTGTGAAAACGCAAAAGTCGTCGTTTTGAATCAGTGCTTGGAAGATTGTATTTTTATGAGCAAATTCATATTTATCCCCTTGATGGGAAAGCGCTAGTGTTAACACACAAGCAATCGTCAGATCACCTTACGACCACCGTCTGGTTACCGGATCAATTGCAGTTTGTTGTATATTATTCCGATTTAGTAGAACCTACCAATCCACTGGGTTTACAATGTTTGGTAAGTTGCCAAAAAATCCTTAACTGACAAGCTAGCAATCAGTTTCGAACCTAAAACCTTTCCGCTGATAGGAGACACACTAACCCACCAAGCTACATGTTTGGTTGCAGCATTTTTTCCAGATACATTTTATCAACCGTTAGTAATTATCATCCATTCCTCCAGCCGGTGGAGCCCCAGCGGGTCCGTGTCGACCCCAGGTTGGCACGTCGGATGCCCCCTCCTGCAGCTACACCCCCTCCCGTCACCCAACCTCCCCCGGCGATTCAGCCATCAGCGGAACCCGCATCCAAAGATCCGCTCCAAACCATCCTCTCAGTGCTCAACAGGTGGGAAGGGGGGGGCGACCTCCGCTGTCCCCTCCATTCTATCCATGATGGGAAGAAGGAGTCACTCCTCTCCTCTCCCGGACTCCACCACCAATCCGATTGGATGAGCCACCGGATGACGCCAAAGAGCCACCAACTGATCCACGGACGAAAACAGACCAAAAGCTGGGGCTTGTCTCGTAAGTGTGTGTGCATAGTGCCTGTGGTGTGTGGGGGGCATATGGTACATAGGGTAAGTTGGACGCATAGGGTACAATTGACGCATAGGGTTTGTGGGGCGTGTGGTGCATATGTGTGCATGTTGTTAGTATACTGAACAATTTGCGCTTTGTAGCGTGTTTAAGCTGAACAACAATTTAATTCAGCATCTGTATCTAGGTGCCAAAATAGTTATTTTAATAACTAGATGGGAGATCATAATTTGCTATATTCACTATACTGATTGTATGCCATTATTCCACAAATACAGAGTGTACACACATATTATATTATATTGTGTTTTTGTTGAGATTTTTTGCACAAAAATGTAACATTGACCCAGAATTTAATTTCCTACTCTTAAATTCTGTTGTTGCACTCCTGAACAAACCGCAGTCGATATTTTTGTTTTTTATATCGATTTGCTTCGATACAGTTACAACTCATCCCCTGAAAGCCAGCATGCCGATACGGAGATCGGACGAGGGGATAAAAGCGAAATCGATCATCGGAACAGACCTCGAGAGGCCGACAGGTAAGGACAGGATATTCATGTTTATCCCCGTGAATGGGAAAACCAAGAGGGTTATCACACGGGTAATAGTCAGATCACCTCGCGCCCACCGTCGGGTTACCGGGGCTATTACAGTGTGTTGTATATGATTCACATGTTTCTTCAATTTGGTAGAACCCATTAATCCGCTGGGTTCAGGCAATGTCCGTAAAGTGCCTTGCCCAAGGACAAAACCGACTAGCTAGCGCACAGCTTCGCAAGGTAAGTTTCTTGCTTTGATTGAGCAGATTTTCTTGCAACCTGGGCTTGTAGTGAACATAGAATTATGGGTTCCCTTCGGATTTGCACTGATTTTTAATTTTTTTGGGGGGGATATTTATGTTTTATCCCCGTGACTGCAAAATGCAAGCGGAGTTAACATATCTCGCGAATACGTATAGGGCATTATCACACGGGTAATCATAAGATACCTCGTGCTGCGGATTTTACAAAAATAAATATTTTGCCACCAGGCGTCGCCGTTCGTCATCCGCGTCATCCGACGAGTCACGTGACCGACGAAGAGGCCACAGAGACGACAGGAGACAAAAACGAGAACGAAGATCACGGTATGTGTAATGAACACTATCCATCTGCTCTGGTGTTCGGTCCACATCCGTGTGTACCATTCTTTTCTGCTCTTAATTTCAATTTATAAATGTTTATGCTAAAAGCCCCATTCTCTTGTAACCAGTTCCCGATCACGATCTCCAAACCGCCACTCGAGGCGCCATTCCCCGTCCCACCATCACCGTCGCCATGGCGACCATAGAAGGGAACAGCGCCGCTCGTGGAGCAGAGACAGACGGCGATGATGATTTCGAGCGATTTTAAATGTTTGACGACTTTTCCCGCGCTTTTCACCTGTCCCACTGCCCGTTCATTCGTTTTTTTTTATATTTTACTGCTTTTCTTTTTTACACAGCAGCCGCAGCGTGGCGGTATAACGAAATGAATTAAGGCTAAGTAATTAGCGTGGACCCCGCCCATTGATCGTGGATGTTATAAAACCTCGCTTCTTGATAAAATGAATTCGGTTCGTCAAAATAAACCCGTAATTGATAGTATCGTGCTACTTTTGTGGGTGAGGAATTTTAAAAAGGTTTTGGAGGAGGCTTATTCACAATGGTGAATTACTGACTTTTTGGTTCTCGGATAGGATATATATGCATGTTTATCCCCGTGGGTGGGAAAAGCAAGGAGTTTAACACACTTTCAATCGTCAGCTCCACCATCGGAACTATTGCAGTATGGTGTGTACGATTCACATGCTTCTTCAATTTGGTAGAACAAAATATTTCACTATGTTCAGGCAATAATGTTAACTGACTCTCCGAAGGACACAACTTACTAACTTCGAACCTACAACCCTTCGCCTGAAAGGCGACGCACCGATCCACCAGATTTATCTGTCGGACAATGTAGCATTTTGGGCTTGTTATGCTCTCGATTTCAAGGGTTCAAAAAAGTTCGTGCTGTACGTAGAAAGCCAGGACACTACACACGGTAACAGAGAGTAAGAGCGATAAATTACGTTAGTGTAGGATATTCATGATTATCGCTATGAATGGGAAAACAAAGAGGGTTAACACACGGTCAACCGACAGATCACAGTACGCCAACCGTCGAATTACTGGAGATTTTATAGTGTGTTGTGTATGATTTACACGGTTCTTTAATTTAGTAGAACCCATTATTCCGTTGGATTCGAGCATGGTCTGTTAAGTTTCTTGCTCAAGGACATAGCCGACTAGCTAGCGACTAGTTTCGTATGTGCAACCTTTCGGTTGAGAGGTGTCGCACTAAACCCCGGGACCAACCGGTAGGATATTCATGTTTACTTTTCTGTGAAAGCGTGCAACCTTTCGGTTGAGAGGCAACCTTTCGGTTGAGAGGTGTCGCACTAAACCCCGGGACCAACCGGTAGGATATTCATGTTTACTTTTCTGTGAAAGCGAAAACGTAAGTGGCGTCAATACACTGGCAACTCTAAGATAACCTCGCGCCCACCGTCGAGTTACAAGAGCTATGTCAATGTGTTGTGTATGATTGAGACATTCCTTAATTCGATAGAACCTATTATTCCACTCAGTTCCGGCAATGTCCGCAAAGCGACTTGCTCAAGGACACAACCGACTAGCTCGAGACCAGTTTTTTCAACCCTTCGACTGAAAGGCGACACAAATGATTACCAAGCTATTCAGACGAAATGAAAAAAAATGTCATCCTAAATTATATATCAATTAAACTTACAAAAAAACTAACATTACGTGGCCCGTGTTGCTTTTTTAGCCACAGCTCTCTTGTTTTAATTTACCCTACCTACAGTTGGTTTTCGTTACAGTTTACGTTTCCTAACTATGTAAAGCTGCATACCGTGGATTGTTGAAATTATTGAAGATCCTGAGTTTAACACGTGTTGAATTGTGAAGTTTAATTCAGCAACAGAAATATTAGTTTCGCTGTACTAAGATGCCGTCGGAGACCTTAAACTGGGCGGATGCCGTCGATGCTGGAAAGTCAAGCTGGGCTGACCAGGTTGAGGAAGAAGAAGAAACCGATAACGGAGAATTGCCTCCCTCATCTCAAAGCGTCGTTGGCGATATTAGAACTGTAGTTGAATATAAATTTAACAAAGATGACAAGAAGGTTAAAGTTGTTAGGAAGTACAAAATAGAAACACAGAAAACATCGAAATCGGTGGCGCACAGAAAGCTGCTGAAGAAGTTTGGGAAATCTACCAATGACGGTTCTGGACCTAACCGGGCGACTACGATAATATCGGAGGATGTTCAGATGCAGTTTGTAAGCACCAGGGAAGAAGAAATGTTACAGGAACAAGAGGATCCCACGCTGTCAAAGTTCAAGCACCAATTGCAATACTACATGTTTTTCAAGAATTTCAAACCGACGTCTTCTCAGAGAGAAAAACCAGAGGAAGAAGAAACAAAAGAAACGGAAGAAAACGCAAGTTCCGGCCCCGTGAAATACATCCCTCCGAGTATGAGAAGTGGTGGAAACACGGTGGGGTCGTCGATGCCTTCCGGAAGAGGAAACCGTGACGAGCAAGCCACAATCCGAGTCACTAACCTTTCCGAGGAGACAAAGGAATCAGATCTGCAGGAGCTGTTTAAACCGTTCGGCCCCATTCAACGGATCTACCTCGCGAAGGATAAGCACACCCAACAGTCCAAAGGATTTGCATTTATTAACTTTTATAACAAGGATGATGCAGCCAAGGCCATTAAAAATGTCTGTGGGTACGGTTATGATCATCTTATTCTGAATGTCGAGTGGGCAAAGCCGTCCACGCCCACAACAACATAGTTGTAATTTGTGATTGAATTGTGTTTGATTTAGGGATTTGTGGGGGGAAGTTGGTAAAATAGTGTGCAGTAAAAGATCTATTTTTCATGTTGTAAAATGTATATATCACAATTTCCGCCCACAATAATGATATAATTCATTTGATACGGAATAAGTTTTTTTCATTTCGAACAGAACCGGATGAAATACGGGTGACATTAATAATTTATTGATCCATTTGTGATAATAGATAATAAAGCCACAGTTAAAAGTTTTCTGCTAAACACATCTATTGCACGGTATTTTGCCAGTGGTCAAATGTAAAAAGACCAGTATTGCTAGAATGTCTGATTTATTATGCAGAAGTGTAAAACATAATGGGCGGTAGAGTGTTGAGATTTATGCATATGTAACTTGCCATTGACTGCATGGGGAAAATAACTTCAGGAGTAAAACCCAATAACAACATTAGCAACTTGACAACTTGTAATTAAAGTGCAGGAATTTATTGTTAGTTTGTTTTACAAAGAAACAAATTCTTGTCCATCAGAGCCCTTATATGTGGACGATTAAAATCCTCGCATTAGCATCAACAAGAATTGATGCAATAAATTGGTAGAAATGTAGTGATCGATTCTTGCGCGTATTAAAAACTATAGCTGTTGCTGTGGCACAGCTGCATGGAGTAATTCTTCCTGAAAGGATTTAAAAAATCAGTAAATATACAATAAAATCAGCCATTTTACAAATTGTAGCAATTATATAGCTTATGGTATTATTTTAAGAACATCATTTAAATATTAGTAGTTTGTGTTTCAATATGAACTAATTCCATTTTTGTTGGATTAATATTACATTATAATATGGAGATAATCTGAAAAAACATTTCCTAAATTTACCAATTTTAACAATATTCTAAAAAGTTAAGCATCAGTATGTGTAGTACAAAATTAGTATTACTCCAACTGATTAGCTTGGTGGGTTAGTGTGTCACCTTTAAAACGAAGGGTTGAATGTTCGAAACTGGTCACTAGCTAGCTGGTTGTGTTGTCGGCCCGGTGGTCTAGCGGTTAAGTGCGTCGCCTTTCAATCGAAAGGTTGCAGGTGCGAAACTGGTCGCTAGCTAGTCGGTTGTGTCCTTGGGCAAGGTACTTTACGGACATTGCCTGTACCCAGCGGATTAATGGGTTCTACCAAATTGAAGGAACGTGTCTATCATATACAACACACTGCAATAGCTTCGGTAACCCGACGATGGGCGCGAGGTGATCTGACGATTGCCCGTGTGATAACCCCCTAGGTTTTCCCATTCACGGGGATAAACATGAATATCCTATATCCTTGTTGGATAAGGCACTTAACGGACCTTGCCTGAACCCACCGGATGGACGGGTTCTACTAAATTGAAGGAATGTCTTATTCATACACAATACACTTAAATAGCTACCGGTACTGTAACCCGCAGTGGGTGTGAGATGATCTGACAATTGGCTGTGTGGTAACCCCCTGGTTTTCCCATTCACAGGGATAAAATAAACATGAATATCAGTACATCTCACAATATATTAAAGAATTGGGTTTTAGCCAGTAAGTGCTTGTTTAATATTACCATTCGTAACATTTCAGAACATAAACCGCTTGTTCTATTGTCGCTTACCCTTATGCAAGTTGATCAGTTGGTCAGGTGCCTTTTTCCATAAAAGTTAACTTTCTTTTCAAAAGCTGGTGACGCTATTTGGCTGTTAATTTCGTAAAATGGGTTCATTGCAAACTGAAGAATTAAAAAGAGGTTGTTGATAAAACAATTCATCAATTGATGTTCTAACCATAGTACAGGATAATCGAACCACCATCGCGTTATAAGATTGGATGAATGTGTCATTTGTATACTGGCAGGTGGCAAAATTTTGTTGAAAAAATGATCCACGGTTACCATCTGATAACTTGGCCTACTGCCCAATTTGCTAAAGCTACTGACATGTGATGTATAATATTAAACCTTGTTACTGTTTTAACCCAATAATCCACTGGGTTTAAGCAATGTCTACTAAGTGCCCCAAGATTGTTCGATTTTAAACATAAATCAAATCCACCAAGCTATTTAGCCAAGATTGAATAAGTGAAGTGTTTGACACCTGATGTTTCCCAAACTCTTCGGACTATTTTTTGAAATGTTTTTTTAGACCATTCGAAAAAGCATCTTATAACCAGACCAATATAATAGCAACACATCGGCCAATGCGTATAGGCACATTATCACAGCACATTCTTTATATAGAATATACTACAGTAGACTTCCTACTGAGTTTCGAAATTTACTCTTATAAGTTCTTATGCTATCCAAACAGTTTAAAAATAATAAAAACAAACAACCTTTGTATAAACTTCATATACGTCGTTAAAAAATGATTTAATCCCCTCTTCATTCCTTACACTGTGCAGAATGATAAATCGCATTCGACTTGCAGTGACGAATGCAGAAACAAACCTGACATAACAAAATAGGGTCGGATATTATTGTTTATCGCCGTGATCGTAAAACCAAGGGGTTTAACACACAGGCAATTGTCAGATAACACTGCCCTGCCATCGGGTTACCAGAGCTGTTGCAGTGCGTTGTGTATGATAACTAACCCACCATGCTAAAAGTTATTAAATACATTATTTCCCTTTTATCGCAAAAGCAAGCCAAGCTTAATATCTTACCATTCATTAAATTTGTCAACGGTCTTTAAATACATGGCGTTAGTGCTCCACATGTGTTCATCTACCAAATCAAGAGAGGCGTGAGCTATAAACTGGTTCAGGTGGCGGTGGTCTTCTCTCTGCACATATTATGGTGATAAAGTTTAGTTGAAATTTATAGAGGTGTTAATTGTGTATCCTATCCTAACATACTAAAGGAATTGTCCGGCCCGTTGGTCTAACGGTTAAGTCCGTCGCCTTTTAACCATATGGTTGCAGGTGCGAAGCTGGTCGCTAGCCAATCGGTTGTGTCCTTGGGCAAGGCACTTTACGGACATTGCCTGAACCCAGCGGATTAATGTGTCTATCATACACAACACACTGCAATAGCTCCGGTAACCCGACGATGGGCGCGAGGTGATTTGACAATTGCCCATGTGTTAACCCCCCTGGTTTTCCCATTCACGGGGATAAACGTGAATATCCTATCCTAATTGGCAGTTTAGCCACTTGGAACCATTTGTACACGGTATAAATAAGTCGGCTTACTTAAGTGGAATATGTAGGAGTTGAATAATTTATAACTGTTAATGTCAATGCTCACAATGGGTTTCTGATAGTGTTTATAATTTGGAACAACTTTAATCGAATCTATTTTTCGTATCAACCATAACTTCTTTAAATGACTTGGCCGGGTTAAAATGGTGGGTAGCTTAGTTTTTAGACAAACTATAAATGAATTTTTCAGCTGTATGAAGACCACCGACAGATGGTCTTAGTAATTAAGCAATCGCCTAGGAGTGGGGAAAACTAAAAGGACGGAAAGCAAGGAAAACTGCATACTAAAATAAAGATTATGACATTAGAGTCAGATTTAAACATGAGGTTGGGGTTAGGATTAGTTCTGGGTTGAGATTAGTGTTTAGGGCAGCGTTTAAAGTGGTTTTCGTAATTTTAGTGTGCAGTTTCCCTCCTTTTAGTGTTGCCTCCTAGGACTTGAACACTGTATGGTGACAATAAAAAGTAATTACTTAGAACCAACCTTAACTTCAGACGCCCTCGAACTTGTACTAAGTTCCATTTCGAAAACCGGATTGTCATTATGACCAACTATCACGAAGTAATAATTCCCAGACATTTTATTCCTGCTGTCTGGTCCAAATAGTTTGGTTTTTAGTGCGACAATTTTAGCCAAAGGGTTGCAGTTTCACGTTCGTAACTGGTCAACTAAATAGTAGGCTGTGTGCTTGGGTAAGGGAATTTGCCTGAGCCCAGTGAGTTAACGGGTTATACTAAAATTGACGATCGTGTTCAACATACTGCATCGAACGGTAGGTACCTCTAAATACTACAGGATCGCTTACTATACTTCGTAATTACAAAAGCGATGATATTAATGTTAGGGTTGGGGTTAAAGTTAGTTCTGGGGTTGAGATTAGTGTTTAGGACAGGGTTAGAATTACTTTCCATAGCAATCTAAGTGATCCAAGCGGTCCTGTAGTATTTAGAGGCACCCTCGAACGGTTGACGTGAGATAATACGACGATTACCCCTTAAGTCTTCTCGACGTAATCTGACTATTACCAGAGTGATTACGACCCATGCACGTTCCAGTCACGGAAATTAAAATGAATATACAATATACATTCTTATCTTAATGTTTTAGTACAGACCACAGTACATTCTGTTTTGTTTTGTAAACAACTCCTAACGGGGCAGAAATGAACTAAATATACAAGAGAGCTAAAACAGTTGGCCAATTTGTGAGTTTAGTAAAAATTATTTTTCAGCTCATTCTTTACGTTCACTTAAAATAAGTTAAGAATAAAAAAAGGAAAAAACGATGTTGATTTCACATATACAAAACGAACCATTTCCTGTGAGTTCTGTTTAAACGCCTGCCGAGCCTCACTCGGTTGGTCCTCGCTTGGACTAGCCGCTCTGTCAATTTTACCCTATGTACCTTAGCTATGCCCATGTGTACAGTGTTTTAACTGGCTGCACGCTGCGTGACAACCCAATAAAATACTTGACCTCTGTTTACTCCTTGTCTTACCCTGGTAATCACCCTTCCAATCCCGAAATTAAATATTAAAATGTATCGAATACGAAAATATTTATTTTTTGGACATTTCGGGAATACCCTTTAAGTTTTTCATAAATAAGTTGTGATATCATATGGTCAGTTAGCAGTACTGAAAGAAACAAAAATTTTAGCTAGATTTTCTTTCTCTAAGCTTTCAAACTGTTAAAACCTATTGTTCGTGTTTTCATAAAGCAGAAACGTTGTAAGCCGTTGTAATTGGTCAAACGGTATAGGCCGTCAAGACAACGTTATGAAGAACCTTAAGAATTCTGTAGCACGAGTAGCATCTTCATAAGTCCTCTTCCAAACATGACCCCGTAAGTATATATAGGGATAAACCTGAATATCCTAATACAGATTAACCGAGTCGCTTTCTGCATTTTGCCAAGTTTTGGTGCATTTCATTCCAAGATTGACTTCTTATAGTTGGGTTTGACATGTTATTAATCTAGGATAGAATATTCATGTTTATACCCGTGAATGGGAAAACCAAGGGGGTTATCACACGGGCAATCGTCAGATCACCTCGCGCCCATCGTTGGGTTACCGGAGCTATTGCAGTATGCTGTATATGATAGGTATGTTCCTTTAATTTGGTAGAACCCATTAGTCCGCGGTTCAGGCAATTTCCGTAAAGTGCCTTGCTTAAGGACACAACCAACTAGCTTGCGACCAGTTTCGCACCTGCAACCTTTCGATTGAAAGGCGACGCACTTAACCGCTAGACTAACAGGCCGGATCTAGTAATATATACCAGAGGTTAGTGAAATGTTGAAATGTGTATTTTTGGTGCCCAAGTCCTATCCAAATAACATATTTAATCCCGAAAGTTTTGTGGCCTGGTGGCTAATAATATGGAAACGAAACACAAGTTAGAGGTCTTTATATTCTCAAAACTGGATTAGCATGCAGTCTGTTGTATTCTTAACCGGGAAACACAAAACACAAGGGGGTATGCGGTAACAGAACAAGAACTATTTTAGGATCAACATGTGTTTATGCGGCTTGTGTCAAATCATTTATTATAATAAATGACCTAAAACCGAAAATTGGCTGGTTAGTTTAAAGGAATGCTCAACAGTCCGACTGATCAGCTTGATGGGGTAGTGCGTCGGTTACCAAAAGGTTGCAGGTTCGAAACTGGTCGCTAACTATTTGGTTTTGTCCTTAGGCAAGGCACTTAAAAGACATTGCCTTAACCCAGCGGATTAATGGGTTTTACCAAATTAAAGAAATGTATGAATCGTACACATCACACTATACAATATCTTCGGTAGCCTAACCCGGCGGTGGTCGCGAGGTGATTTGGCGATTGCCCGTGTGTTAAGCCACTTGGTTGTGGGCGCGAGGTGATGGGGCGATTGCCCGTGTGTTAAGTCAACTTCATCTTAACAATAAGCGATTATTCCAAAACATACTAACTAAAACTATCAAAGAACCGATTACCTCACGATAATGAGCAGGCAGTGAAAACAAGGTTTTTATACTTCGGTGAAATGGAGGGAAAAAAGGGAAATCCTATTGCGATCTTATTCCCTCGTGACATCGATATAAATATATACAATAATGACGACGATAAATCTTACACTAAGTGAAAATTAGTAAAATATTGTTGAAATATCGGTAAGATATTGGTAAATTATTAAATTATATCTTTTTTTCTTAATGACGTGTTTTAACCACTGTTCGTTTTGCCGTATTTTCCCGTTCCTGTGTCGTGATTATATTCGTTTGCCATTTTAAAAAACTGGGACAAAAAATGAATAAACTAAACTAAATGTCAGAAAATGATTTAAAAAAGACTTCAAATCATAAAATATTACTGGAATCTAATGAGAATCTACTTGATGGTAGCGAAACATCGATAGCATTTAAATAAAAATTATCTGATGATTTAATGAAATTCTAGATGGATGTCAAGCGGTTATACAAAGCGGCACAAAGATAAAACTCGGCCGTTGGTTAAACATTCCTTGATATTCATCGGATGGACTTCTTATTATTGTTGCAACGGCAGACCATCCGTCGTCAGATCGCGGGTTGCCCGGGTACCACTTTTCATACGTAGCTGAACTACCATCACTCCAACGTAGCCGACCGTTCTAAAATAAGTTCAGTGTAAAGTTATAGACTGGTAAGCTGTAAAATGTAAAAATCTTTGTATAATTAAGTTATTAGTTATGCTGTCAAATATCCTTTTATTTCATATATAAAAATTTAATCCTTTCTAAAACAGCATATAAGAAGGTAGTGCGCTTTAAATAGATTTTATTCAAGTAATAAGCATTCCACCGAAATCTGAGCATAGCCTTGCTTAAACAGCATAGTTTGTTTGTAAGTGTAAGCAGCCCTACGTTATTATACTGTGATAACATCAATCTTATTTTGCATGTCGGGATACGTTCAACCAATTATTTTTCGTGTCTCTTCGATGCAAACTGGCCTCACGAAAAGGGCTGAAACACAAAAATCTGCCACAGAAAGTCTTAGAATTTTTAGAAATAATATGGAAGCTTGGATCTGAAATCTAAACCCAAACCCTCCAACTTTTTACTTTTTTTTGAGCTGGTGCCCCTCCATACATTGGAAACTTATCCCTAACAAAATAGCTAGACGGTGTACAATCAAAAGCACCATTATTTTACGATGGACTGCTCCACCATTGGGCCTACAAAACTTTACAGCTAAACGAGAACAGCGGCTCGCAGCATAGCACATGCTGAAAATTAAAATATAGGGCGCGGATATTGCAATAATTAAATTATAACCAGACCGGTG
>CH003098.1:0-133145 GCA_000149265.1 Ciona savignyi
TGTTAGTTCAATGGACTTTATTTGGGAGACTGCTCAAGTGAAAACAACTTACCAAGAATATTGACTTTAATATTTTTTGTGCATGTTCCAGCGTTATTTTTGGCCAAGACTTGGTAAATACCGGTGTCGGCTCGCACAGATTTCGAAATTATCAAATTCGTAGATCTCTCATCAGTATCAAGCGATATCCTGTAAATAGAATTGTAAATATATATGTGCCCATTTTGTGTATATAAAATGCTTATAGACAATATATTGCGCATACCTGTCTGATTTATTAATTTCCTCTTCTTGAAGTTTCCAGGAAATTACTGGTTTAGGTTTCCCTGTAAACTTTGCAAAAAGATCAAGAGTTGAATTCTCTTCAAGTTCTTTGAATTCGACTGTTTCGATGGTTGGATAGATAAGGTCATCTTTGCAAGCGACCGGTCCAACATGGTTAGATGGCCTGCTAATTCCGACTTCGTTTTCAACCAAGACACGGAAAATATATTTGTCTGCTTCGTTTAATTCCATCACCGTGTAATTCGTGTCGGTTAGCTTGTTGGGGTTACAACTGAAAATTAACAATTATGGTAAACATTTTCATATGCCATAAATTTTACAATACACTGTGATGTATTTAACACAATACAAAGTATAACAATTAAAACCAAGTTAACCTTATCCACTTTTCGTCCTTGGTTTGGATCCTTGATGACTGCGCCTGAACGACTGATGCGTCTGCAGACTTTTGCTGGGTAACTTGTACCACTTCAACGGTGCTTGTCTGTACAATTTCCTCACCTGCATGGACATGGTTTGTTCTTAATTTTCTATCCAATAATCTGTCGTGTAGTTAATACAATATACTTATATTTATACTTACGGATAAGACGTTCAACAATATATGTCTTGATCGGGAGATTTCCAAGGAACTGTGGTACGTTCCATTTTAATGACACACTTGTACCAGTAACTCCAGTGACTCGCAAGTGTGCCGGTGGATCGGGTATGGATGTCGGATCACGTGCAAGGATAGGCTCGGTAGTTTCAGCGAACACTCCTTGTCCAATAGAGTTTACTGCACAAACTCGGAAGTAATATTCAAAGTTTTCAAGAAGGTCCAATACATTGAATTGCGTTGCCGATACGGAAGAATCCAATTTCACCCAGCCTCGTCCGTCGGCACGTCGTTTTTCAACGATGTAAGTCTGGATCTTTGAACCTCCGTCATTGCAAGGTGTTTTCCATGACAGTTTAGCTCCTCGTTTGGTGACATTGGATACAACCAGTGGTAATGGTGCACCAGGAGTATCCTTAACGAGCACCTTACATGATGCAGTTCGTGTGCCACCAATATTTTTAGACACAATTGTGTACCGTCCACTATCATCTCTTCCACAATCGGTTATCGTTACTTCGGATGAAGCGTCAGTATTTTTTATCACTGCCGTTCCTGGTAAGGGCAATTTTTCATCTTTCTCCCAGCGCGTCTGCAATTATAAAACAAACGTAATTACATTGCATTATAATTTTTACAACACCAATATTATGGGTTACCGACCTCAGGTGTTGGTCTGGCCTTGATTGTAGCGACAAGCTTGATGGATGCGCCTGCACGTACTTCCAATGTATTTTGAATACCAACATCCAATGTAATAGATGGGGCTTCTGTTATGAACAAAATGGGAAATGTTAGAATCTAGTAAAGCAGAATATATTAAGCCTATGTTAATACACTAACCAATTTGGTCTTTTATTTCAATGAACGATGTTGCTTCGCAGGGTTCTCCGTGACCCACTGCGTTAATTGCAGACACTCTGAATTGGTAACGAAGTCTTGTTGTCAAGTTTGGAATAGTTGCACATGTTTCTAAAATCAATTCCTTTTCATCCACTAACAGCTTGGTCCAATTGCACTTGACCTGATCTTGATATTCAACGATGTATCCAAGAATTGATGCACCGCCGTTGTTTTGGGGTGCTGTCCAACTCAGAGATAAGGTTGTAGCAGTAATATCGGATATTTCCAACTGCTCTGGTGCACCCGGAACAAAAGTTGGATCTTGGGATTTTACCGGGTCAGATTCCTCACTAACTGGTCCAATTCCAGCCTTATTAACAGCACTTGCTCGGAACTTGTAGTCGAGACCCTCAACAAGCTTCAAAACTTTGTATGAGCAGTTAACTAGCGGCGGTTTAGTGATGGGCGCGCGGCTTACTTTCTTCCATCTTGGCGAATCACTGTCTTTCATTTCAAGCCAATAACCTTCAATCTCAGCACCCCCGGTCGCTAGATGGTGGGCTGCCATGTGACCAACATACTTTCTTTGGTAACTTCGGTCACTGTTGGCTTTATATGGTGGTCCTGGTATGTCATACGGAGTTTTTGGCAATCACCTTTTCAGTCTCGGCAAAATGTCCGACACCAAACTTGTTTTCGCCGGCGACTCTGAATTGATATTCCATGCCAGCTGTAAAGTTTGGTCACTCGAAACTTGGTATCAATAACAGTGCTGCTCATCTGTGTCCAGTTTTTTGTTCTTTTCTTCGCGTTTCTCAACAACGTAATTCATGAGATCGGCACCGCCATTATCTGACATCGCTTCCCAAGTAAGCAAAAGGCTTTCAGCAGTCACTTTTGTTGGCTTGAAGTTTGTAGGCGCAGCTGGTACATCTTGAACCAAAACTGTGACTCTTGCCGTTTTACAACCAAGTGCATTACTGACAGTGATTGTGTACAAACCGTTGTCAGAACGAACTGACTTTTCGATATAAATCGACGAGGTATTGTTTTGGTTGATGA
Source organism: Ciona savignyi (assembly GCA_000149265.1). Taxonomy (NCBI): domain Eukaryota; kingdom Metazoa; phylum Chordata; class Ascidiacea; order Phlebobranchia; family Cionidae; genus Ciona; species Ciona savignyi. Next base: position 2,789 of record CH003098.1, read on the forward strand.
TCTTTAGATGGTCACCATCGACAATTTTCTCATCTTCATCCTTGGTCCAAATAATTTCTGGAACTGGTACTCCGTGAACAGTTGCTGGAAGGTGGACACTTGCTCCGGCACGAACTTGCATTGAACCTCTAACACCAACATCTAGACTAATGGTAGGCTCGGCTTCCGGCTCTTTAGCCTCAGTGAGCTGTGTAAGCGCAGGGTGACTTTCACCAACGTTATTGACTGCTTTGACACGAAGTACATACTTTTGGCCAGTTACCAAATCGTTGACGACAAACTTCGTGTCTTCAATAAGTTTGGTATTGCAGCTTAGCCAGTCTTCTGATCCCTCGGCTTGTTTCTCAATGATGTATCCTTTGATATTGCTGCCACCATAGAATCGCGGGGTGACCCAGTGTAATGCAATAGATGTGTCCTTCTTTTCTTCAATTCTTAGATTTTCCGGTCGGCCAGGAACAACTAATGGTTCGGCACATAATACTGGAATCGATTCCGTAAGTGGTCCTTTGCCAAGATCATTTTCGGCAGAAATTCGGAAAGAGTAAGTGGCTCCTTCAAGAACGTTGGTAACATCCATCGAGAACTTGTCGGTGCTGCCCACACTGAGCCATGCTCGCATAGACATGTCACGTTTCTCTAAATGATATTTCTTTACCGGCATACCACCGTTGTCTTCTGGTGCGTGCCACTTAAGCGTGATGCAATTCCTGCTTACTGCGCCAATTTTTAGCTCCTTTATAGCTCCTGGTACATCTTGAACGACAACAAGGCATGTTGCGCTCTTCGTTCCGCTGGAATTCTTTGCAGTGATCTTATATTCGCCCCAATCGGATCGGACGCTTCTTTTAACCAAAGCCTGTGAACCAATATCCGTCTTTTTAACTTCGACCCTGTCCGATATTTCTTCTCCATCTTTGGACCAAGTTATGTCTGGGTATGGCCTTCCAGTGACTTTCGCAGGTATAAGAAACTTCTTACCGGCCACGACGGTAATTCCAGTAATCACACTATCATCCAATTCGATGTGCGGAAGGTCAATCATGTCACGTGCAGCTACCTCTGACAATGAAGCAGGGCTGCTTTCACCGCCTCGGTTAATCGATTTGATTCGGAACAAATACAAATTTCCATCTTGTAGATTTTCAACTGTAAATGTTGTTGCGTCGAGATCTTTGTCATTACATCGGCTCCATGATCCATCAGATAATCGTTGTTCAATGATGTACTTTAGCTTGGCATCGCCACCGTCTCCTTCTGGTCGATCCCAAGCCAAAGTAATGGAACTGCTTGTAGTATCTTCCACTCTTGGTTTTCTTGGAGATGAGGGAGCAAAGACTGGATCTTCACACACTTCGTAATCACTTGGCTGACTAAATTTGCTTTGACCAGCTTCATTTTCGGCTGCGACACGGAACTGATAAGTTAGTCCGTCTGTCAATCCCGTGGTAACCACGTATTCAACGGCTCTAATCATTTCCCTTGATGCACGAGACCATCTTGATGCTGTGGTGTCTTTTCTTTCAAGACAATATCCTATGATTGTGCTGCCACCATCGTACGGTTCTGCCCACTTAACCGTCATAGATTTTCGTGTGACATCAACAACGACAGGTTTCTCAGGTGCTGCTGGTGGATCGAACGGCAATTTGGCGACATATGGAGCTGCTTCAATCCAAGGACTTTTCCCCATCTTGTTTTCAGCACACACTCTGAAAATGTATTCTTTGTTCTCCACAAGTTTAGTTGCTCGGTACTTTGTCGATTGCAGAGTTGTAGATAATTTTGTCCAAACTTTCTTGTTGGATTCTTTCATGTCAACTACGTAGTTAATTATGTCAGAGCCACCGTCATCTTCTGGAATCTTCCAGCGCAATGTAACTGCTTCATTTGTTCCATCTTCAAATGACCACGGTCCTTTACATGGCGATGGAACATCAAGCACATTTACAACAACTGAAGCTGTTGCTTTTCCTTGATCGTTTTCAGCTGTAATCAAGTACGTTCCTTTATCTGATCTCTTGGCTACAGGTACCCTGTATTTGGTGATTCCATCGGATGTGGTAAGAGTCGATGATCTGTCTTTGTCCTCTTCTACAGTCTTGTCCATTATGTCTTGTTGAATCCATGTGATAACAGGCTTAGGTACACCAGTGTATGTTGCTTCGATCAAAATTTCTTTACCAGCTCTTGTTTCCAACCCCTTTCGAATGATTTGTGGAATTTCAATGCTAGGAGCTGCAAGGGGATCTTTAGCCACAATCAAGTCAGGTGTCTCGCTTCGTTGACCAATGCCAATTCTGTTAACAGCAGCGACTCGATAAGTGTACTCTTTACCTTCCGTTTGACCCAGGACCTTAACTGATGTGGACTCGTGGTCACGAACAACCACATTCCATCGATCTTCATCACTTGCTTTCATTTCAACAATGTATCCTGTGATTGCACATCCTCCGTCGCTTGTAGGTCGTTTCCATGACAAAATAATTGACTTTGCTTTGGGTTCCGAATACGTGAGTTCTTCTGGTGCTGTTGGCGCAGATAACGGGTCAACGGCCATAATATCACTTGCCAGTTCAACCGGCTTTCCAGCGCCAACTTTGTTGTGTGCGGTGACTCTGAAGTTGTATTCATTTCTATGAATCAATTCTGTCACTTTACATGTGGGCTTGCGCACATCGGCCACCACCAGCGTCCACGTTTTTCTGCCGGCTTCTCGTCTTTCAAGAGAATAGAACAAAATCTCGGATCCACCATCATCTTGCGGTTCTTTCCAGGTAAGTTGGCATGTCGATCTTGTTATTTCGCTCGCTGCAAAGTCTGTCGGTACTCCTGGTCGGTCTATAAAAGCAATTTTGTAAACTGAAGTAAACAGACAATTTCCAAACCATCAGTTTGAAACTTACCGAGTACAGTGACGTGGCACCATCCTGTTATTTTCTCACTTTTGTTTTCCAAAGTAAGTGTATATCGTCCGCCATCTTCGCGCACCGTGGTAGGGATGAAAAGCACAGCGCAATTATCATCCACCGATACCTAGGGTATAAGGTCATTTAATGGCGATGTTTAGTTTATTTTTAAAATGTTACCTTGATGTAATCCTTAATGGCTTTCTCGTCCCGTGTCCATTCTATATTTGGTAATGGTGATCCAGTAAACGGCACGCGAATGCGCAGTTTCTCTCCGGCCACAAGAACAATGTCGCTTTGCATCATATTCATTATAGGTGCAGCTAGACAGACAAGATAAATCAGTAATTTTCATTTAAATGCTGGAATCGAATCATTGAGAAATGACACTTACCATCCTGGTTGTTTGGCAACTATACTATCCCGTTGGTTTACTTGCTTCGCTTACTCCAGCTTCGTTCATGGCAAAGGCACGGAAAATATAAGCTCTTCCTTCCCGAAGCCCGGTTACCTGGATCAAAGTGGTTTAGTCAGTGGAACAAAAATAATAAATGCTTCGAACTTGCATACCTCTCCTTGCGTATGTTTAAACGGAGCAGCGTTGCAACGAACCCAATCTTCGCCACCTTCGAGGCATCGTTCAATGTAATATTCCAGTGATGTCAAGTCCACCGTTTAGTGCAGGCAGTGTCCATGCCAAAGTTACTGATGTAGGGCTTGTCGTAACATGTTTCAAGTCCAGTGGTTCAGTAGGGGGAGCTATGTAATAAAACAATTAAAATACTGAAAATCTGTAATACGGTCAAACAAATACGGTCTTGTGCCTTAGGTCGTGGAGACGAATAGAACAAAACCGAAACATTTAGCAAATCTATATATAAAAGATGTTACTGACGATCCTACCATGGTTTTTAAACTTAGTCAGGTTAAAAAATTCTAAAAAGTGAATAGTTCTGACATACATTTAGGGTCCTGAATGGTAACAATTTCAGTTGGTTCACTTGGTTTTCCAAGCCCAGCTTCGTTTTCTGCCAAAACTCTAAATTGACATTCAGTTCCTTCTTTCACATCTCGTACCTAAAGAAATAATATTACATTATTTAAGAAGAAGAAATGGACTTAAATGTAACTAAATTTATACTCACTTTGATCGTGCAATCTGCCTTCTCAGTTTTTCCGACGTTTACCCATCGCTGAGCAAGTTTCTCTCGCTTTTCAACAGTGTAGCTTGTAACAGGCGCGCCGCCGTCAAAAACTGGTTCCTTCCAGGTAAGAACGACATGGTGTCTAATCAGCTCATCGATCTTCAACGACCGAGCTTGTTCTGGTGCACTGAACATGCAAATTGCTGCAATTGGTTTAGAATTGTGTCCAGCCGCTGACACCAATTTCGTTAAATGCAGCCACCCTGAACTCGTAAGAACCACCGTCTTTCAGGTCCTCAATGAGGTAAGACTCGTTGTCCCATTCCTAATAAAAATAGTGGTTAATTTTTAGTTTGTATCATTTACAAAATACGTACCTTTTCTAGCGGTTGCCAGGTCTGTCGTCTTAGTTCACGCTTTTCAAGAACATATCCCTTGATTCGGCTACCACCGTCATCATCTGGCCTTACCCATTGAAGCGTAATGCTTGTCTTTGTTGTACCCGCAGATTTGAGGTCACGTGGGGCGCTTGGTGTTTTCAATACTGGTTTGCAAATTACGCTTTCAGAATCTTCACCAGGCTCTGAATTGCCCGCACTGTTTGAGGCAACAATTCTGCAAAAGCAAAAACGTTACAGTGTATGAAAAATCGATCTCGTCCTAACATTTCGTCTTACGAACCTGAAACAATATTCGAATGTGTTCGGTACCAAATCGACAACAACGTGTTCTACATCCGGTACAATTAATTCCCAAGGGACAAAATCTTCTTCCCAAGCTTCGGAATCAACCTGTTTCTTGCGAAGTTGGATGACGTAATTTGAAACTACTTCACCGCCGTCACTTTCTGGCTTTCGCCATCGCAAACGGCATGTGCTCTTTGTAATCTAACAAATATTACGTAATTAAATTTAAGTTATATAAGAAAAGAGTAAAACAGACAATTGCTCGAAATTTACCTCCATCACATTTGGTTTCCCAGGCTTGCTTGGTGGTTTAATCGGGTCGCGGGCTAAGGTACCATCACTGGGCACGCTTGCTGGACTACAGCCAGCAACGTTCTCAGCAGACACCCTGTACAAAAGTGGTTATATTTCCGTGTATTACCTTTCTAGTCGATTTGTGGATAACTATCACATACCTGAAAACATATGTCTTGCCCTTTGTAAGTCCAGTAACTCTGTATGACAAGCAGTCGGCATCAAATGGCCTCTTCTGGAGTTTCATCCAATTTTGGTTTCCTTTTACGCACATTTCAAGGTAGTACCCAGTCACTGCACCAGCATTGACAACAGGCGGGCTCGGTCCAGGTCACTGTCATTGCATCCTGTGTTACGCTCCTGCATTCAGGAGCAACAGGAGCAACCGGTGGTCCAAATGGATATTTAGCCACAATTGACATGCTCGTTTGCGGCTCACCACAGCCAATCTGGTTCTCAGCGGTAACCTAAGATTAGAAATACAAGTCTTATTCCACAAACGCACAACCACAGAGGTCAATAATACATACCTGGAATTCATATTCCCGTCTTTCAATAAGTTTGGTCACCTCAAATCGACGTTCATCTGCCTTTACAGTTCCGCTTAATTTAGTCCAAACATGTCTCGTAGTTTCCCGCTTTTCGATTGTGTATCTAACAATACCAGTTCCGCCGTTGTCGGATGGCGGAGTCCATACAACAGTGCATGAATTCTTTGTAATATCCTCAATATCTATGAAAACGAAATATGGTAAATTGATGGTGATAACATACTGAAAAACTTTCGAGGAAAATGACATACCAACTGATGCTGGTTTTCCCGGCTTGTCCATTACTTGCACTGAACAGTTGATTGATGCCTTTCCGTGTTGATTTTGAGCTAATACAGTGTAATCTCCCGAGTCCTCGCGTTTCGCCTAATATCAATATGAATATGAAAGAATCTAGTAATGTGTGGTTGCGATTATAAACTAATTTACCATAAGCAAACGTAGAGTAGACACATTATCCACAAGGTCAATGGAAACTCGCTGATCTGGGAAAAGAATGACTTCGTCTCTGCTCCACCTAGCAGTCGGGAACGGACGACCAGCAACTATGGCAGGAATCTCAATCATAGATCCAGCTTTAACTGACACTCCGTCTACAACGTTGGCATCAAGTTGTACCGTTGGTGCCGCTGAAAAAGTAATTGTTAAAATAACCATTAACATCTTACTAATACCAAAATAAATTGATATATTTCTAATTCACTACCTTCATCAGATTGGATTAGAATTGGTTCCGTTGGTTCGCAGGTGTCTCCTGGCCCCAAACGATTTACGGCTTTCACTCGGAAACACCAAAGTGAGTCAGTCGGCAAGTTTCTAACCGAATATTTCAATTCTCGGTGTGGAATTTGATTGTCAGCTACAAAACGCGCCGCTTCGTCACCTTCGGGTCGCTTCTCAATGGTATATCCTGTCAAGCAAAAGTAAAAAACATGACAGAACTATTGAATATTTTGAACCATTTTAAGAGAACAAACCGGTAATAGCTGCGCCGCAGTCAAAAACAGGCATCGACCAATTTAGCTGAATAGAATCCTTCTTCACATTTGAATAGCCCAAGTTTCTTGGCGCATCAGGAACTCTTGGCGGGTCTTCAGCCACAACTGTGTCCGGCAACTCCGTGTAAGGACCTTTACCGTGTCGGTTCTCAGCGCATACTCGATAACGGTAAACTTTGCCCTTTTTCATATCCGACACGCTGCATTCAGCGGCCTCAGAAGATCCTCTCATCTTTAAACAAATCAGTTGAAAAAACTACATATTCACATGTCTCTGGCGCGACGAAGTAACATTTACATACCTTAGTCCATGATTTTCTGTTTTTCTCGTTCCTTTCAACGATGTAAGTAATAATTTCCGAGCCACCATCGTCTTCTGGGGCCTCCCAAGTCAAATAACAACTTGTACTGGTTACTTCAGCAATATTAAGACTTCGAATTGCGCCAGGCTTGCCTACAGATAATTAACGTATGACAATAAATAAAATAAAAATAATAACCACAAAAAAATGATAGAATTGATAATGAAAATGAATTCACCTGCAAGTAGTACTTGATTAGTAATTTAATTTATAACATCAACAAAACCACAGTTCTGGAAATTAAACTTACTGTAAACCGTGACATTAAAATCACATTCAATGGTTCCTTGGTTGTTTTGTAAAACCAATTTATATTCCCCGGAATCTTGCTGGCGGTTGCTTGGCAATATCGCCACATTAGCATACGTCGATCCAGAATCAATTTTAACACGGTCCTCGCTGTGGCACAAAACCTGTCCATCGCGATTTTTGACCCAAGTTATCGTGGGCGCTGGTAATCCTGAGATCGGAACTGAAATTCGGATCGGTTCCGGTTCAACGACAACTATCTCACGCTTGTCGTCAGCAATATCATAAGCGGGCATTTCTGAAGATGTGGTAATTGTTGACATGTGTTTAAAGGATAAAAAAATATAGCGATCATACTTGTCTCGTCCTTAGCCAGCACAAACGGTGTAGCATCCGATGGTTTTCCTTCCCCAACTTTATTCACCGCTCGAATTCTGTACGAATATTCGCGCGATTCCTCGAGGCCACACACAACAAAGTGCAGACCAGTCACTTTGTCAATAAATCCTTCGGCGGTCCATAAACCTTCGTCTTCAGATTTGTCACAAACTTCAATGACGTACCCAGTGATTGGTGCACCACCATCACTCATCGGGGTCTCCCAGCACAATTCGATGGACGATTTTGTGCAGTTTTCGTAACGAAGGTTAAGCGGCGAAGAAGGCAAAACTGTAATTTTAAATATATAGTAAAGAAGTATACATTCATCAAAGAAAACAATAAAATGTACCAATTGGATCTTCCAACTTTGTCAATGGTGTTGGTGAACTTGGTTTTCCGGATCCGGCAGCGGTTTCAGCAAACACACGAAACACGTATTCCTTTCCTGCTGTTATTTCTGGCTCACCTACTGCGCATTGCAAGATGTCTGCTTCCACAACGCCACATCTAGTCCACCTTAACAGAGAGCAAGCGTTATAAACAGACCTTATTTTCTTTTGCAAAAAAATGGGATAACATGAACTTACGTTGTGTGGAGTTTGTCTCGAAGTTCAACTATATATAAAGTGATCGGTGATCCACCATTGAAGCTTGGTGCCTTCCACGACACAATGGCGTGATCCCGTCGTACTTCAGATAATATCACACTTTGCGGCGCTTCCGATAATTCTATGTAATCAATGTATTGTATATCTTGGTATAAAATCAATTATATAAGTACGTACCGAATTGCGACTTTGCAAGTACTGGATTTGAGATTTCGGCCGGTTGTGAAAGTCCAACTTTGTTCTCACATGAAACACGGAACAAATATGTGTTTCCCTCGACAAGTTTTTGAACCTACGGATGTATACACAAAATTAGTGTAAGATAGTGTAATTTTTGAATAATATTGAAGCTCCTACACTTACAGTAATTTCAGTATCTTCGACTTCATCGCTCACAGTTTGCCACATCTTGCGTTTTACATCTCGCTTCTCTACGAGGAAACTGACGATCGGTGAGCCGCCATCTTCCTCTGGTTCTTCCCACGTTAAAACAGCACTTTGTGCTGTTATATTACTCACCGTCAGGCAAACTGGTGGTTGTGGACGGTCTGGAAAAAAAATTAAACTGTAATGCGCTTTGAAGGGTGTAAAAAACTAAACACCCGCTTACCAATCACTGTTACTGTAATGTAGGCGCTATCTTCTCCGTATTTGTTTTTAGCCACAATCTTATAACGGCCCGAATTGTTGATTGTTGGCTTTCGGAAACGAAGTTTTGTGTCGTCATGATTTATAATAACACTGTCGTCGGAAATCGGCACCAATGAATCTCCCTTTTCCTAACGAATACGTGTTTAAGAAATCTGTCCGTTGATGGGTATAAACACCAAACACATTTGTATCATAGTTACCTTCATCCAAGTAATAGTCGGTTTGGGCATAGCCTTGAACTTAGCAACAACTTCCGACAAAACATCAGCTTTTATGATGACGTCATCAACGTCAATTTCCAAAACAGGTGCAACAGCAACGTCAATAATAGCAGTGGTCTCAACCGCTGTGCCCGAGCATGTAGCAGTGTATCGGCCGCGGTCGGCTTCCGAGAACTCAGTGATCCACAAAGTGTGTTTAGTATCCTGCAAGATTTATTATTCAATGGTTACTGACTGCACGGAAGTAAAAATTTAGTACTTACGTTTTCCGACACTTTGATTGTGTGTCTGCGGTCAGTTTTAATGACTCTGGCGTCGACTGTCCAAACCACATTTGCAAATGGTTTATTCAGCTTACATTCCAGAACGCATGTTTTGGAAGGTTCGAAATCATGATCCCAGAATCGTTTCTCAAACCTCAACGGTGCTTCAGTAACTATCAGTTTAGCAGTCAGTTCCTCACCGGCGCATCGGCATGTGTATGTTCGCTGAAAATAAAACATTTCAACATAAATGTTTTATAGAATCTAAGCTAAGCAAGAAGTAATTCTCTTTTAAATGGATTACCTCATCTGACCCGCGTTTGCAATCCAGAATAACCAAAGTTCTGGTCACTCCCGTTGCTACAACTTGTGTTCTGTTATCTGGTATAATTGGCTTGCCCTCTACCAACCATTGCACACGACCACCTTGTTGTGTAAGGTCAACAGCAATACAAGCACGGGAACCTTCTTCGGCCGTAACATCGTCCATTTTATCCACAGCGAATCTTGCTGGTAAGTCGTTAACCAATAGCCTGACTGTGGCCGCGCACTCGGCAACCTGTGAATTAGTGATGTAAGAGCATATCCTCAAAGAAAATAAACGCATAATTTGCAAGTAAAATGGAAAGGTTTTCATGACATACTTGTGCTGTAATGAGCGCGTGGTCGTCTCGTAAAGTGCAGTCTTTAATTTCCAGGTAATTTACGAACCCGTCGTTTCTCATTGAAACGAAAGGTCCTTCTTCAAGAACTTTGCTATCTCGTGTCCATGTAACCTGTATTGGAAATATTAATAAAAAAAAAGAATAACAAAAACACATTAGGCTTAATTGCAATAGATTAAAGAAATATTGTACCTTTGCACCGGCTTTGTTAGTTGTCCCAACAAAAGTAGCAGTTTGTGTAGCACAAGTTACTACGTCTTCTGGGGGAATTTCAAAAATGATTGGCACCACCGTCAATGTTGCAGAACGTGTTGAAGCAACGCCTTCGCAGATTGCTTTAACCTCACCGCAGTCAATAAGCATAGCTTGTTTGACCGTCAAGGTGTGTGTTAACCCGCCGTCAGTTTTAGATACGGAAAATCGATTTTTGTTATCCTTGATCATTGTATCTGTGATTTCAACACCATTCAATGACCAAGAGACATTGTAGCGGGTCTTTGTGATTCCACAAGTGAACGTTATGTCGTCACCGACGCAGCAGTGGACATCATCTGGCTCCGATAAGATGCCAGGAGCAATTTCTAATAAAATACATATCCTTTAGAGATGCCACAATAAACAAATTTATACATTTTAAGATCATATAGTTACCGTTAACTGTAAGATGGGCTGTTGTGGTCGTTTCTGTGTCCTTGACCCGAACAGTATAATCGCCACTTTCTTCCATCGTGACTTCTGCCACTTCGATCTTTCTGCCAACGCCCTCAGAGATAAACTGCATTCTGTTACTTTGCTGTAGAAGTTTGCCATCTCTCATCCACTCCACATCAACGTTGGGTCGAGATAGCTCACACTGCATGCTGATCACTTCACGTTCAGTGCACACAAGAGCTTCCAACTCGATTTCGAACCAAGCCGGTGGGTCACCGACTTGAAGAACAGCGACCGTTTTTTGGTCAGCAAAGCAGCATGTCACGTTGTTTCTGTAAGTATTAATAATTAAGCAATCTGCAGCTACAGAAATACTACTAACAAGTTACCGATCATGTTCAGTGCATTGATGTATCGTCAGTGTCCTTATTTTGTCATCGTCAGAAAAGAGGAATCGTTCTGACGCCGAAATAATATTTTCGCCCAAGTACCAAGTGACCTCTTGGTCTCTTGGTGAAACTTTACATGACAATGTGGCGGTTTCCAAATGCTCAACTGAAGCATCAGCGAGAGGTTCCAAGAACACAAGTGGTGCATCTGTAACGATTGCAAAGAAACTGCATTAAAAAAACTGTACACGCATCAATAAATATGACAACAAAAGATATGGTTTTACCTTCAACGGTAAGTTTTGCGTCACTCTTAGCAAACTCAGCAACAACTTGGTAAGATCCCGTATCAGAACATAAAGTCCATGGAAGAGAAACAGAGTGTATCTTTCCGTTGGCTTCAATTGCAACCCTGTCTGAATTAGTGATCGGAAGACCATCCTTGTACCAGCGTACTTTTACATCAGGATCTGAAATCTCGCATTGAAGAACTGCGCCATCCTTTTCAAGAACGTTGACATCCGACAATGGCTTCGTGAATTTTACACCATCTGAAATATTCCAAAGTACCGTAAACATCTCTATTCAGAAAAATTTCTCGCAAAAATATAATAAATAATATGTTATTTACCCTTTACAGCGAGTTCAGCTGTTGACTTGCTGTCGCCACATACGCAAATATATTTTCCCTTGTCCGATTTTTTAATATCCTTGATCAAAAGTGAACGTCCTTTTCCAGTGCTAATTGCCTCATATTTTGCGCTGCATATATCAATTGGCTTATTGTCCTTAAGCCACTTAACATCGCCAGTTTCCCTGAAAACGGACATTAATTAACATTGCTGTACGGTGTAATTTAAACGACCATTGACATGTGTTAAGTAGGTATTGTATGCTCACCTGTCAAGAGAGCATGTAAAAGTAATAGATGGTTGTTGTTCCACAGCATTGACGTTTTCGAGTTGCACAGCAATTTTGTTCTTCTGTTGTTTCACTGTAATCCGGGCTTCTGATTTTACACCGCGAACAGAGCAAGCGTAATGACCATCGTCACGAACCTGTAACAATTGACATTGTAATACAATCAACTGACACTGCACTATGTTAACAGTGATTAATTCGTCGAAATTACCGTTGTGTGTTTTATCTCCAGTTCCATTTTGCCGCCATTTCTTTTTATAACGAATTTCTTTGAATCTGTTACGGGCTTTCCAAAATGAAGCCACTGCACTTCAACTGGTTTGCTCGTGTTGATCTCACAATCAAGTTTTATGTCTTCGCTTTCTGTTACTGCGGTTGTCTTCAGATTTTTCAGGAACTTAATGTCAAGTTCTGTGAAAAAATCAAATGCAATATTTCGATATGTTGATAATGACTAAGATATATACAACATACCAATGAATTTGACATAAATATATTTTCTAGTAAGGCATAAATGTTAACTGGTACCTTTGACAATTAAATTGCACACGGTTTTTGAGTCTTTGCCATCGCAAGTCCATTCTGCATTATCTTCAATAGAAGCATCAATCAAAATAAGGCGACGAATAATTCCTTCGACCTCGACAAGGTACCTTAAAGGAGACACGGTTTAATGCATAAATTCACTACGATTGTTGCTTATTTACATACTTATCACTAGCTTCAATTGCTTCGTTGTTTTTAAGCCACACCACGTTAGCGTTTGCTCGACTAACTTCGCATTCCAAAACTACGCGGTCCATTTCTTCACATGTTTTGTCAGATAACGTTCGCGGGAATTTAACTGGTGGTTCTGTGACAAATATTCGTATTAATATTATGCTGTTATGGTAAAATATGAAAACCATAACATTTTTTATAATAACTTACCAATCACAGTAAGCTTAGCTGTTGTCTCTGCTGTTTTTGAAACAAATTTAATCTCAGAAGTATCTTCCAATGTGCAAACTAAAAGTTTAAGCGTGTGAATTGTTCCCTCGTCCGATATTTCGACGGTGTCACTTTTAACAAGCTTTACGTCATCTGGTAAAAAATATTAAATTAAAAATTGTTCTATAAATAATTAGTAATGTAAATTGAGAAATTTACCTTTGTACCAAACGTGTGGCACCATGTCGTAGTTAGTTGTTGTGGTAAACACAGCAGTTTCTTTTTCTATTATTGTCAACTGCTTTAATGGTTCTTCAATGCTGACAGTAATTTCTAGGGAAAATAATTGTTGAAATCGTTGTCCATTGCAAATGGCCACCATCGAGCAAAAACTTACCATCGATAAAAAGAGTTGTCATTGATGTTTCTTCCTCGGCTTGTGCCACAACCTCTACGCCATAATCCTCCATGTTAGCACGGTGGATCACCATCTTATGCACGGCGCCGTCTGTGTAAAGTTCAACGTTCTTGGTTCGTGCCATCTTAGCTCCGTTTTTGTACCAGATTACTTCGACATCAGTGTGAGAGAGTTCGATCTCAAAGACAACCTCTTCCCGTTCGGTCACTCGAATCTTCTGCTCCAGTGGCTTCAAAAATTTAATTGCTCGAGCTTGTACCGTCAGTTTTGCACTGGTTCGGGCGTCATCTGCGTCACAAGTATATTTCTTCTCGTCATCAAATGAACATTGCAAGACGACAAGAGTTCGTTTGCACCCTTCAGCGCGAATTTCATATTTTTCAGAATCCCGGATAATTGCTCTTCCCTTAAACCAACGCACTTCAGCGTTTGGTCGAGATACCTATAAATAATATAAAGATTAAAATATACTTCGACAGAAAGTACATCAAATAAGTCATTTAAGTTTTAACAATTACCTCGCATTCAAAAACGGCTTTTGCCTTTTCCTCAACAACCAAGTCATGAATTGGTGTGACAAATTCTACCAATGGCTCCATTACTGTGAGTTCAGCTTCAGTCGAAGCTTTTGAGGCAACAAATTTAATGGATCCAGCTGATGCCGCTGACACGTTGTCAATAATCATACGGTGCTTTCGACCAACGTTTTCAAATCTGTACATATACAAGTTGTTATAAAAAAATAAGATTAATACGGCACAAATGACCAACAAACTGAATCAAAAAACTTACCGAAAGCCTTCACACTCTTTGATGTGTTCTCCGTTCAGATACCAACGAACCTTTACATCGTCGTGGGATATTTCACATTCGAAAGTAACACTCTGTCCTTCCGTTGCTTCAACATCTCGAAGATCGCGTCGTATCTTGATGTTTCGGCCTAAAAATGATGATTTGCTTAACAAAGTAATATTTTCAAAAATCTACTTTTTTGATAAAGTCCAACAAATTATACGAGTAAACATTCTATTTGTGAGAAGCAAAGTTACCTCCAACAGTAAGTACTGCTGATGTAGAGTCAGCTTCACACTTGCATGTATATTCGGCCTCGTCATTGTATTCTGTCTTAAGGATAACAAGTCGTCGCCAGCAGCTTTCATTAATTAATTCGATGTGGTCGCTTGGCAAAACTTGTTCATCTCCTTTCCACCAGGTCACCTATTGATGAACATGTATCGTGAGGATTCTGGTGTCATCTGGTTGGGGTAAAATAATATGTACCTCGCCATTCGCTCGACTGACTTCGCATGAGAGCTCAGCGACATCCATCTCGGTACAGGTTAAAGGCTGTAATTTCTTGGTAAACATGATCGGGCGTTCTAGACAAAAAAAACAAACGCAATTAACATAACAGTAATGCAGAATTTTTTCGAACGTTGTACCTTTTACTATTACGTTCGCTACTGACTGACAACCGTCACAAGTGAACTCAAATTCAGCTGCATCATCCACTGTAAGATTCTTTACGACCAAAGTGTGCTTTTCAGCTTCAGCTCGAATCACAATTAAATCCGTGCGAGCCAACTTTACGCCATTTCGGAACCATGAACCTGCGCAAAAAGTATTATAAAAAACATGACCAACGCAATATATTACCTAGTTCTACCATTAACAGGATTTTAACGGTTTCTTACCTATAACATTAGGCTTGTTCAACAGGCACGACAAAGTCGCTGAATCTCCTTCAATGACAGATTGTTCTTCTAATCCCTGTACTATTTGCACTTCCGTAGTGGCTACAGTCAGTTCAGCAGCACCCTGTGACAGCCAACAACGTTAATTTAGCTTGTCAGTATTGCGATATTTACTTTCACGGAATTATGTGCATTTACCTGAGTTCCTTCGGCAGAAATTGAAATAGTTCCAACATCATCAACTGACACAACCTCGAATTTAATTATGTGCCTTGGTCCGTCTGATTCAATTATAACATCTCGTCCTTTGCGGAGTTTGACTCCACGTTTGTACCATGTTACTTCTACATCATCGTGGTTTAAAACACAAGTGAAAGTGGCGCTGTCGCCTTCTTGTACAGTTTGGTTCTTCAGTGGCTCAACGAACTCAACCAAACGAGCTATTGGAGAGAGAACATTCAGAATATGTTTTAGTAAGACACTTTGTACTTTTATTACGCAAACAAATAATCCAACCTGTAACTGTGAGTTTGGCAGTTGATTTGGCGTCTTCAGCGTCACAAGTAAAAGTAACTTCGTCCTCGTAACTAGCGTCGTGAACGATCAGAGTACGAGTCGTTCCTTCTGATTGAATTTCATATTTGTCACCATCCAATATCGCAGTTCGTCGATCCCTGAAAACAATTAGTTGTATTTTAATATCAGAATACAAACTGTGGTACGCCCTAGTTATGATATATTTACATACCGAATCCATTTTACATTGGCATCGTCTCTGCTAATTTTGCAAGAAAACTTAGCTTGTCCCCGTTCTTCGGCGACTTGGTCCTTTAGTGGTTCAATAAAGTGAATAGGCTGGTCTAAAACAGTTAAATGTACGTTGGTATTCAGACGTCCGGCGACAAAGGTAATCTGCGAACATAAGTATTAGTCTTTCTGTATTTCCTGTAAAAAAATGCATCCACCATTACCTGTCCCCTGTGCGAAGCATTTGTTTCTTTTATCGTTATAGATCTCGTACGACCAACAGCTTCAATAACTACGTTTTCGCAAGCTTCAATGATTTTGCCATCAAGTAGCCATTGGCAGTTGACCTTGAAACGTTTGGAATTGAATTAATCACTTTAATTGTAAATAAAACTGCAATATAGTCAGAAGCATACCCGGTCGTCTGAAATTTCTGCTTTAAAAGTAGCGCTTTCCCCTTCGAGAACTGAAACATCTCGTAGTCCTTTAAGAAGCTTTACGTCTTTTACCTCTACCTTAACCACTGCGGTTGTGGACGAGTGGCCGTCATCAGTTTCACATTTGTAAGTTCCTTCGTCATTCTTACTTAGATCATCAATAACCAAGGTTCGTTTACGACCATTGGAATCAGTGGTATGTTTTCCTGAAAGCCGATTTTGTATTCAAATAAAGAATTGATAACGGAATACTAATTATGTCAACGGGAAATACCTTCAGTAATGTCAATTTCATCCCCGTTAAAAAGCCAACGGACTGATGCATCAGCACGGCTGATTTCACATTCCAAAATGCCGACAGCATGTTCTTCAAAGTATTGGTCAGTCATTTCTTTTAGGAAGCTTGGTTCTATTGAAACATTCACCGATTTAAGACAGCCCAACATGCATTGGCAAGCTGTATTAGTTAAAACAAGCTATGCACTTACGTTCTTCCACAAATACTTGTGCTGTAGAAAGCACGTTGGCAACTTTGCATGAATATGCCGATGTATCAGCAAGAGTAACATCTTTAAGAACCAATGACCTTCTTGCACCTTCTGAAAGGGCTTCGTATCTAAAATAAAACGAAATTCCATTAATATCGTAAAAATTTGTGTAATGTTAAATTACTACCTAATATTGTCGATTTCCAGCGGCTTGCTTCCTTTCATCCATGTAACTTTGGCATTCGCATCAGAAATTTCGCATTCCAGGACGATTGTGTCTTGTACATTGCAGTTCACAGCTTCAAGTTCCTCGATAAAACGAACTGCATCTTCTACCATTTTGGTGAAGATAAGGTTATTAATCGTCGAATAAATATATGGGTTAATGTTTAATTGCTTTAAAATGTATGAAAATGCGTTTACAATACAAACGTGGGACAATGCATACGATAAAAGGACAAGTTTTCGCAGCATAAATATACTTACGTTTTGATGCAATAAGTTCAACTGTAAAAAATCATGAGATTAATATATATATATATAAAAAATACTTATGATTCTTAATAAGCACATGCATACCTGTGCAAGTTGTAATAACGTCTGGGTTCGGTACAGCTTGGCATTTCACTGTGACATTGCCATCGAGTGAAACAATTTTTAAACTGTGTTTTGTTCCATTTACTACAATTTGGCAAGCGTTGCTTTCGTAAATCCGTTCCTTGTCCATAAACCACACCACAGGCACGTCATGATGGGACAGTTCGCACTCTAATTTTATCGAGTGTCCCTTCTGCAATAACAAATGTATTATTTACACAATAGTGAAAATTACAAAGTTTTATCTCACATTGACTTTTTGTTTCTTCAATGTTTTGACGAATTCAAGTCCAGCGATTGGTTTTTGTTCAACTAATTCCTGTTCAAGTTCTGGTTCAATTTCTCTTTGTTTTATCTTCTTTTGAATGACTCCGCACTCCTGTGTCTCAGCAGCTGTACAGCGAAATTATTGAGATGAATGTTGAGAAGCCAGTTATAATACTACTACAACAATGTATCTTACGTGTTACTTCCTCTGCGACAGTTTGGTCCTTGCTAGATGTTAAAATCTCATCACCTGTTAAAAATATCAATTAGTTAGTACATTTTCCATCAAAACTTATGTATACACTCAAGTGACTTGAATCTAATACCAACCATATACCGACAAAGCGATAAAATAGGACTAACTTGGCTATTTAAACGTAAATGTATCTTTTTGCTGTCTTGTTTTTAATTGTCGACTTTTCCTGCCAGCAAAACATATTTGTCAACAGTAAATATTTCAAAACTTTGTTTACTTTAAAGTTTCTTTGACGACTTTACTGCCTCTACCTTTTTGCTGGATTCAGTGTCAATACGCTGTTCTGTGTGTTCCACCTAATGTCCTAATCCCCTGTTATATTCGTCACTTTGTTGTTCTCTATGGTTTTGTCATGATAGCCTCTGCTCTCTCTTTTTGTTTCTTTGATAACCGGCCTTCTGCACGGTCTCTCTCAGTCTGCTCATTTTTACTTTTTTCTTTTTAGAAACTTTCATACCGAACGTCGTTTTTCGATTTTTTGTGGCTATTACTTCGCTTTGTCACTGACATGGACTTTTACACATTCCTTGCTCTGATATGCTTTTTCAGAAATTTTAAACTTAACTTTTGTTGTTTCAGATTTCGTTTTATGAAAAAAATATTTTAAACCCTTTTTCCTATATTTAAATTCTATGGAAATACAGGAAAACATAGTTAGATAATTATTCATTATGTAGCAGATTGATTGATACACCCACCATCGTCCAGTGTTAATGTCAGTTTTGCTTTAGATTTGTGTGGTCCAGCAACTAAGCGAATTTCACCAACATCTTCATCAGAAACATGTTTTACTATCAAAGTGTACATTGTTCCCTCGTGTATGATGGAATATTTAGAACTTTCATATATTCGATCGTTGCCTTTGTACCTGCACGGAGAAATGTTAATACAAATAAAGTTTAAAGTTAATTTAAACACAAACCAGTTTATTTCGATTCCAGGTACATTTATCTTGAGTTCGGTGATAAATCGTGCATTGCGTCCTTTTGCGACACCTACATCTTTCAGGTCCGACACAACCTCAACTGGCTGAGCTATTGACAAACTTCGTTCCATCAGTCTGTATAACTCACCGACCTCTGCAGCCTCTGCTTCAACGTCCTGCGACATAAATTGAGCTAAATAATGACATACACTGCAATACGGATTTGTGATCCTGTTTAACTGGAAGATTTTTTAGATGGAATGCTTATAAGTTGTAGGCTGTAAGACCTTTGTTTCCTTTGATTTGAGTTCCTCGTAACGGGACAGAAGTTGTCTGTAGTCGGTGATTCCGTAATGTCTTGCATATTTTTCATATTCTTTCGGGTCTACCTCTTTCAGTAAATCCAAAATGTCGTCCAGGTCAAGGTTTTCCTCTTCCTTTTGTGGCGGCCTGCAAAGTTTGACAACACATATTCCATATCGTATCAAATAATATAGTTTGTAATATATAGGATTGGGGCTTACTTCTTTAGCTCTGCCTTGTCAAGTTTTTCCGAAACAAGATGTTCGGTTACACTTAAATCAAACTGAACTGAAACTTCTCCAGATGCGTTCCTCGCAATACATCTGTAAATTTGCAAAATGAATACCCGTGATACATTTACGTACCAACACAAAAACCTATTGGGTGTACAATATACCTGTACATTCCAGTGTCCGGTTTGTCAAGCGTTGACATTGTGAGTGTGTGTTTGTTGGTTTCTCGGTCGTGTTCGATCTTAACTCGACCATAGCTCTTTATTTTCCTCCATTTACCCTTGTTCCACTGAACAGTGGGTTCTGGACTGCCTTCTACGATCGCAGTGAACGTCACAGTCTCGCCTGATAAATCCAAGGTTAATAAATCCAATTTATCGATCAAATACTCCATTGATAGTCTTCCTCAGTGCAATCTTACCTGTCGCGGCGGCCTGGCTTTGTGGTTCTTCAACGAATTTAATATCCGCGTTAGCTTGAGCAACATCATTGTGAGACTCCATACTTCTCAATGTATTAATCAACGTTGCTTCTGACAATTAAAATATACATTAGGCAATGGCTACAAATATGACTCCCTGATATAAAAATAAGTACCTTCCACAACGAGATTCACCGAAGAAAGTTCTTCTACTTTTTATCGGCTACTCACTCGTATTTGCCGGCGTTTGCCTCAGCAAGGTCTTTGACCTCCAGTAAATACTGGCGTCCCGATTTTCTGGTTATCGCTATTCGATCGTCGTGTTATCCGGATGCTCCTTGGAGGAATATGGGATTGGGGCTAAAGCGGTTGGTCTTTAACTGCCCGAAGTGCCAACATCTGTCCGCATCAATATCACGGGAGGTTACGAAAGAACTGACAGGGCGATAATTATGCTGGAAGTAGTACGAGTGACGTCACACAATATCTATATAATCCCCGCATTTAAGTGCGAACTTTCAAGGTGTTAACATGTGATTGTTATATTACATAACATAAATAATATAATAAGATGAGGTACAAATCGGCCATCATTTTTATACACACACACACGCGCGCGCATATCTTCTGTTATGCGCAGGGAATATCTCTTTATTGCACTTTGTCATAAAAAGGATTATACTTTTCTGATTTTCCAATATTAAAAAAAATGCCGCATAGCAAAAGGCACACACGGTTATTATGTGTATCTTTCACCTTAGTGTGACGTTATATAACAATTAGTCACTCAATAATGAACAGAATTATAATTTTGTGATATCCGGGTTTACTATCGGTCATTAAGTTTTAAAGGGGGAAAACCTAAAGCTCAATTTTAAGAATATCTTAATAAATGGAAAAAAATACGCTGATTTCAAAAATCATATCAGTTTCTTCCAATATTTTTTTGTTAAAGAGTTATGAGCAAATATGCATTTCATTTTATGTTAGGGGATTTCCCGTATTACGTCATTGACGTTGTTGAGATTTCGTGCCCATATGCATTGTATACAATCATGTGCCAGTTTAGAGGTGAATTAGTAACAGAAGCGCCTGCAGGAGCGTGGTATTTTCGTTTTTTTATGAAGACTTAGCATAACACTTGTCATATAGCCTAACTGAACCAATGTACATGGTGACAGATTACTTTAAGCGCGGTCATTAAGGCCTGCACGGTCCTGGACCTAAGCTGAATGCTGAGGTATACAGGTCTCGTATTTAAATGACTTTAGAATAATAAGTCTTAGCAATTTATAAAATAAATCATAGAAGTGAAGACAGAACAAGAAAACTAGAACAGGAGGCAGTAAACTGTAACTGCCAGCAATTTATAGAAATAAACCAGCCATCAATCAAAGATCAGACTATGCGGTGGGAACAGCCTACTTCTTTCATGATTGTTGCTTTTCAATATATAGCTATAATCTGCAATATAGACTAGCAATGTTATTATCAACCCCTAGGCTACAAACTGAGAGTGTGAGGGATTTGGTATACATATGCATAGAAGTTGTAACTAATTTCTTTTGTTTTCTTCATTTCTAGAGTAAATTTAAGTTAATGTTGTAACACTTAAATGGATGACAGTTTTCAGCATTCTGGCATGGATGAAAGAAATTTTATTGTACACAATAAAACAACACAAATTCAGTCATGTGCGGTTGAACCAAGGAAAACGTCTGAAAGTATCTTTGAAGATGCAAGCCCTATAGAAGAAAATGTTTATTTAGAAACATTACCTATTGACATGACTTGGTGCCGTTGCAAAAACTGTATTCTTATGGACACACCGCAAGAATGTTTATGCTGCATGAATGTACATGCATTTGTACACAAAATAACACCACACTGGACTTGCACTATTAAAAGCCCTTATTTTTCAATTATCTACTTGGATAAAGAAGTTCTTGAAGTTGCACTTGATGTACTGGGTTGATCACTATGTTTAAAATCATAATCAGAAAAATTAAAAATTGTTGGAACTGTATTTTTCACCAAGCGGTTTGTTTTCATCATCTTGGCCACTCCATTGGAGTCAAATACAATTTTACTATGATAATCCTTGTCACAAATATGTGCACTACACACTGCGGTTCTTTTTCCAGGTAGTTTAGAACGCTTGCATTGTTGTATCCATTGCTTCATCCGTTTTTTGTCGTTGTGAGGAAATCGATGAAAGAGCACAGGTGGATTGGAATTTCGTGTGCTGTAATAGGAATTTGTACATCCCGGAGCAAAACAATATGCTCCAATCACTCTTCCTTCCTTCTCAGTGGCTTAACTTTAGGCATTTTACAATATCTAATAAAAAGAACTAAATTGGAAAAGTGGTATATTCTTATTAACTTATTTGGGTAGTTAAGTAGAGATCTAATATATATATTTTTCACTTACGTATCTGAGTGCTTGCTGTGTACTTACTGTCAGACTACACATCGGCTACTGTGGATTAACTGGTTTATGCAATAAGTGGTATTCTCAACCAGTAGGCTAATGCTCAGTTTCAATAACAGCAGACATTAAATGCACCACATACACAACAGCAGAACATTATACAAACAGCCAAGGTAAACCATGAAAGAAATAGGCTTTTCCCACCGCATAGTCTAGCCTTTGCTTGATGGCTGGTTTATTTCTATAAATTGCTGGCAGTTACAGTTTATTGCATTCTGTTCTAGTTTTCTTGTTCTGTCTTCACTTTTATGATTTATTTTATAAATTGCTAAGACTTATTATTCTAAAGTCATTTAAATACGAGACCTGTATACCTCAGCATTCAGCTTAGGTCCAGGACCGTGCAGGCCTCAATGACCGCGCTTAAAGTAATCTGTCACCATGTACATTGGTTCAGTTAGGCTATATGACAAGTGTTATGCTAAGTCTCCATAAAAAAACGAAAATACCACGCTCCTGCAGGCGCTTCTGTTACTAATTCACCTCTAAACTGGCACATGATTGTATACAATGCATATGGGCACGAAATCTCAACAACGTCAATGACGTAATACGGGAAATCCCCTAACATAAAATGAAATGCATATTTGCTCATAACTCTTTAACAAAAAAATATTGGAAAAAACTGATATGATTTTTGAAATCAGCGTATTTTTTTCCATTTATTAAGATATTCTTAAAATTGACTTCAGTTCCCCTTTAAATGCCTCTAAATGTAAAGAAGTATACCCTGTATCGCTGTATGCTGTCCGATTACCAAAGTTGGCTGGCTATACAGTTGACCAATTTTAATAATTTTCCTCGTATACGACTGATAATTCATTCTTTATTTAAACGAATTCTATAACGTGATTGTAAAGAATCGTCAAGCCAAGTTTTTACACCTAACTTAAAGCCGTAAACCGTGCCACCAGATTTATTCAATAGTACCTGAAAGTAGCCATATTCTGTAGGTCGGGCCATAATAAGGCAATCCGAAAACTTTCGTTCAGTCGGTAAAACCATTTCACAATCGGCAAAGGCGAACAGGCAAATTTTTTTTGACGCATTTAGCAACACCTTTTTCCGATAGGCCGAGTAGGTTGTTTCCAATCCTGGTTGGTGACTGGTCTCCATAACCCACCTTGCACATAACCAGTATGTTAATAATTTAAAGCAGGATGGTTCATTTTTACGTCTATGCAACAGCAAAGATTTTTAATTTTATGTCTGTTCATGGTATGACATTTTTGGGTAGTCCGGTAAATGTTGGTCGGCTGGCCGATTTTACTTAGATAAGGCCTACCTTATATTTTATTAGAATACTGACATGATTCAAATTATGAATGAAAATTTAAGAAAATACTGCACTACCAGTTCTGACTGGCTCTTGCGGTTTGGCTGTCACTGACTAGTCAATGCCAATTGGCGGTTCCTAATTTTGTCACGCGAAACAATAATATCATTTTCCTTTTATAGTTTTTCTCTTCTCAATTGATAATTATCTTGGTAAAAGTTTTGTGATGCCTGTGCATAGCATCGTAAAAATGTTATAAGAAAACATAATATTGTAAAATAAATTCAAAATACAAGTGACTGGCAATCATAAAACTGGTGACCAGTAGAAACCAGAAAAAAAGGGCGAAAGGTGACTCGTAGAAGCAAGCAGCTTGAAACGAGCCGGTTCTGTCTTTGGGCAAGACGTGCATCTGCCTGACCTAAATTACTTTTGGCTGCTTGAAAATACATTTGTTGAGTCGAAAATACATTGGTTAAGTCAAAATACATTTGCCGATTTGATAAAAAGACTTGCTGATCGAGTTTTGCCGATTCGCAAAAGATTTTTTCCAACTGCCTAAAAATAATATTTGTCGATAAAAAAATATTGTTTTGCCCAGTGCTCTCTGCATGGTAGTCGACTACCCATTGCTTATTCTTTGTATGTGACGTCATTTTGTAGTCTAGCACTTTTCTGTTCTAAGCATCGTGCTGGTTCTGCAGTGTCAGGGATATTATTTGTGATCGAATAGTTGCTCATGCGCGATCACATCATAGGGAATGAGCATTCGGATACCATGTACAGTAGAATGAAAGCGTTCGCATGGGAGACAAACTGAATATCGATTTCAACTTTGGTGTAATGAACTCAAAACAATATAATTCATAAACTTTTGTACCTACTTTACTGTACGTAAATATTCGAAATCGGACGATTGATTAATGCTTTCTACTCGATTATAACGAAAAAATATGCCAGATCGGTGAAAAGTATTGGATCAAATATGCGCCAAGAGACACCGGAAGGTGTTGTGTAATAGCCTCCGAGTGTGCCATTCGCCGACTTGCACGTCGGTGTAAAGCGGATCTCTAATCTACGAAGAAACACGTGGTGTGCTTAAGGTATTCTCGGAGAACGTGATCCAAGATACAGTCACCTATGTACGGTCGTGTGGCCGAATGGTTAACGCGACCGATACATATACCGACTCTTATACAAAAAACGGTCCTGGTGACGAGCCCATCATGGGTCCGAAACTAGGCTCGGTTAAAAAAAAAAAAAAAGATACAGTCGCCTCCACAGAACACCGCCCTTGATGTTGTCTACGCCCTGAGAAGGTCATATCCTGTACGGCTTTGGGGGTTAATTCACATCACAACAAACGTCCCGTTTTAGGACAATTAAACTATTAAAACTAAAACTATTGACATATTAGCACAGACCGATGCAATCTTAAAGAGAGTAAACACATTTTGCGTCGTAAACAGACGCGCATAAAACGCACGCACACACAAAGAAGGACGGTATTTTCCGGGCATTAACCACGTAACTTATTATTATCATGTTTATACTAATTAAACAACTGTAATCATCTAGCATAGAGAATAAAATCTCACATGTTTATTTATTCAGTTGGATGATTAGTAGTAATTAATTTAATATACTTTATCGCGGTAAAACTGTGTTAAATGGCACTTTTCTCGGCCATCCAGTGCAACAACGACCTCCCGAAGCATATAGTCACATAGTGTTTAGAGCAGCGTTTCCCAACCTTTTTTGGTCGCGGACTATTTCCTTACCAGCGAAAGTCTTTGCGGACTCAAAGTACATTAATTTTCAATTAGCGTAAGTAAAAAGTGTAGCGTAACTGGACTATGTGCATACGATACATTACAGAACACTACAAAATTTTAACAAACTTACCAAATAAAAGTTTTGTAAATTGTTGATGTGCTTGCAGATTCATTTAAACCTTCCACGGACTCATTTGAGACCGCGGACTCGGGTTGGGAAACACTGGTTTAGAGACTTGTTGTCTGTTAACACTGTGTATGAGGATAATGAACCAATATGACATTGTAAAATGTTGTTTGAGCAAGTCCTTACTTTCTCTTATCCTTGTTTAAAAGCATAATGCTAGTTCACTAAATTTAAAATAGAAGATATGGTAAAACATTCTAGAATAGGATTCAAAATTCTAGATTTAAAATATATTTATTCTAGAAAATTAAAACCAGGCGCTTTCTAGTTGGCTGTGTTTCTTCATTAAGGGACTTATCGGACGTCGCTTGATTTCTTATAGGTTGAACTAAAACATACTATAGGATATAAGATATTCATGTTTATCCCCGTGTATGGGAAAACAAGGGGGTTAACACACGGGCAATCGTCAGATCACCTCGCGCCCACCGTCGTGTTGCCGGAGCTATTGCAGTGTGTTGTGCATGATTTACACCTTTCTTTAATTTAATAGAACCCCATAATCCGTTGATTTCATGCAATGTCCGTTAAGTGCCTTGCCCAAGGATACAACTGACAAGCTATAAAGCGACCAGTTTTGCACCTGCAACCCTTCGGATGAAAGGCGACGCACTAAGCCACCCGACTAATCTGTCGTTACTACAATTACATTGGTAACGAAGCATGCATCGGGTAAATGTAGTGGATCGGAGTCAATCGTTGAACAGAATTATAAAAAAAAAGTTTGTTAAGTGTGACTAAAAAGGAAAAAGCAGGAAAGAATTCACTAAAGCCGAATTTACCCACAAAACTACCAAAATTCGATAATACCTCGACGGTATATAAATGTCTGATCTTGGTAGCGTATATTTCAAACTTTCAAAGCTTGCGCAATCGTTCGAAGTTTAATTAATCGATAGTAACTTATATTGGCCATAAATCGTACACAATACAAACATGGGGCACGAACAGGTGCTAAACAAACGATATAACAGAAACTGCACCTCGTAACAACTGTCAACACCGTCGTTCCTTTAGAACGGAAGCTATAAAAGTATCGATATTGCAACCAGTATTGTGCAACCCGCTTTAATGATTAACCGTGGCACATTGGAAAACGTACAATTGTATTTCAAATGCTACTTGGTCCTAGGACGCGGTAAATCAAATATTCGGTTGAATTTACAAGCACAACGAAACTGCGACTGGTACGGAACACATGAAAAACTCCAACGTTCATATAAAATCTGGGGACCACAAAGACCTTCGTCAGATAGATCGAGAGGACAATGTAGGCACAGTTTTACCAATGTCAGACAAACTTTTTTTTTATTTCACAAATATTTATCTGTAAATTGTCTAAAATAAGGTATCGGCAGTAGCTCTATGCCATCATACAGAGAAACGCTTGTGTAAACACACAAAAAAAAACAAAGATCGACTTATTTTGCAATATAAGTTGCGTATAACATGCAATGTAATTCAATCTGTTCTATAAATAGCGATAGCAAAACGCGTGTAATTGTTCAACTTCAAGCCAATGTTACATTCTATGGAAAGTAGCTTTATTTGATTTATTGCTGCATATATATAACTTATATAATATATAAATTAAAGTTTGGATACAGATTAATGCATAAAACGACAAACCACTTTTCAAATCGCAGACATTTTTTTACTGCCTAATTAATACCTTAAATTCGCGTATAGAGGTAATTCTGATATTTGAGATTTTCTGTGAATGAAATTTGTAAACAAAAGTCGCGCTCTGATTCTTTGCGACGCTTGCATGGTCGTATTCATTTCACTAATTCGGTTTTTTAAACCAAAGAAAATCGCTTGACACAGTTACGTTTACATCAACGATATAATTGGTTAAACCGAATTTCTATCTTGATTGTATTTTGTTTCTTCTTCTAATGATTTGTACACGAAAAATGATGCTTTATCCATATGTCGAAAGATCAGAACAGCTAAGCCAAGGCAGCGAGTCTATTAGGTGAAGAATATGTTGAACAGTATTCTGCAATTTAACAATTCCAGTTAATTTCGGTACCTTTTTTGAGGATTAGAATCTCGCTGTCTTTGGCACAACTGACATACCACAATTCCCTTAATGAGTATGTTCAGCCTTCGTTAATTTAAAAAAAGATAATTCCGTACATTAGTGTGCTGCCGTTGTACGTAGTTTTAATCAAACTTTTTTTAAGCTGCTTTGGTTAGATAATGTCTGAATATTGGCTTAAATTGTTTCAACTTTAAAATGAAGATTTTTGTGATGTTTTCTCTAGTGTTCCTCGTCTCATACGCAGCAGCAGGTATAGTATTAAACTGCAAGCAGTATGTTAAAAAAAATTTACATTGACCATTTTATAAATGAAAACAACTGTATCCATGACGATTGGTTGCTTTTATTTTGTATAAGGTATTGTTATGTGAATTTATAGAAACCTACCTGAAATGTACAGATCTAACCCGAAACCGTTTTAATAATTTTTTGTTTTCGTTCTGTAATTAAAAAAACTCTGAGACTGAAGCAATTGTAGTTTTACTTTCTTATATCTGTTTTCCACCGCGTATGCCTATTGCACAATCGGTACCTGGTAGGAAAACAGTGCAAAAGCGCGACTCACGAATGCTGGTGAAGAGAATAATATTTAATTAACTTTGATACAACCTTTATGGATATCGAATAAAATAAATTACAAATGTTTACATGCAGCTTGCCCGAGCGATCAGTTCGAGTGTAAGAACGGCGCATGTATTGATTTATCATGGGTGTGTGACGGGGTTACCGACTGCCTGGGCGAAACAGTTCCCGGATCTGACGAAGAGGACTGCCGTGAGTATAATTCTACAGTTTTACACAATATTCCTGAAATGTTTATTTACAATTTTGACTGGCCAGACTGGAACGGCTATTTCTAGTGTGCCCGAATTGTTTCGTTTTATACTAGGGATCAAGGGAGGCAGACGTCATAATGTGAATGTTGACACGATCCAGTAGATTTAAACTCGTTTATTTGAATAAAGTAAGATTTAATAGTCTACTCGACTGGGGGAAGGTGACATTTTGACAAAATAATGCGAATCCCAGGGATAACTTAAGTTTTGACTTTAAAAAAAATATTCTCATTGTGTTTAGGAGTACAGAACTTCTTAGCTTTTAGTCTAGATGATTAAATAATTAGGTAATCGCCCGACCAAACTATAAAACCAGGTAAAAAACGCCAATTAGTGCTGTTATCTAACATACAAACATGGTCAATAGCACATTTAATGATAATGTGCATTTACCTTAATAGTAAATATCATTGTAGCGGCCGCGTCATGCAGATCAAGTGAGTTTCAATGTAGCGACGGTTCCTGCATTCTGTCAGAGTTTAGGTGCGATGGGGATCCAGATTGCTCTGACGGCGGCGACGAACAAGCATGCCGTAAGTTTTTTTCTAATTTTTAAAATGTCTGCACTTTCTCAACTGGCAATGCCTCCCTTTCGTGCATGTTTTATCTCGGACATTTATTATCTTTTGGGGGACCGCACAAACAAGTCACGATGTTGTAAAATAATACTCTTTGAAGAAATAAAATCCTAAAAGAAATAAAAATATATATATTAAAAACGTGGAATTTCAAACATTCATGGAACCAATACGATGTTAACTATAACTGCAACATATTATTAAACATACCCATGTTTATGGCATGTAGTGGCTAAAATTCCTCAATTTATTTCATTGTATGGACAACAAAGGAACGAGGAAAAAGTATATGCGTAATCATAGTATTACCATGAGCAGGATTACACAATTACACACCGCGGAAATTTGTGGCAGCGTACCCAAAATGGGGTAACCAATACAATGCAATAGACTTGGTTACGTTTTGTTTTAGGTATTACTGTTATTTAAACGATTGAGGTATACCGTGTTTAAAACTCTAAATATTTCGAGCACCAAACAAAATTCATGTGTCTAGTAGGCTAAGAATATGATCATCATGTAGTTGCATAACTTATACTTTCCACAACAGCCGGTGCTACGTGCTCCAGTTCGGAATTTACATGTGCGAACAATTATTGTATCGATGCTGACCTAAAATGTGATCATGTCAACGATTGCCCTGACAACTCAGATGAACAGGGTTGCAGTAAGTTTATGTTTTTTTGTAGATAATTTTTATTGCACTTCGCTGTGATAAGGGCCTATATATTTAAACATTCTCACCTAACAGTTTTGGTAAACAAATATTACCAGAACAGTTTTAAGTCAGCATGATATTTTTGGGACAACACACTTTTATATAATCTCGCAAAATATAAAATAGCAGCAGTTTAATCGAAAAACGTCAACGTCCTGACGGGTACAAGTTTATGCTTCTTTTGATCGAGGTGCACATATAAGTTTTAGCTTTAACTCATAATTACAGTTTCTAATTGCACTATATTTATAACTGCCGTTCGGGTTATTCCCCATAAGGAATTCCCCTAAAACGATCTCATCAAAAATTTAAACGCGCCTTGGGTCTATTGATTCTTCATGATTGCGTACTTTTAACCGTTCGCCACATTGCAGGTTATCCAACATGCGATGAACTAAAGTGTAAAAATGGGGCGTGTTTTACTTCAGCCCAGCGCTGCGACGGCAATGTAGATTGTCGTGATGAATCTGATGAATTTAACTGCAGTGAGTGTTTAAGCTGTTTAAAACAACATGTCAGTTCAGTCCAAAAGTGCTAGCTCGTTTTTATATTCGGGTTAATGGAGATATTGCACTATATCGATTTTTATGAATGTTTTGTTTGGAAATGCACTTACTGCACTTGCTTCAACTTACTTTAAATGAATCACTCATAAATTACAGTTATTAAATATATAACAAAATGCAATAACTGTGTCAAGCGCGTGACAACGGAAGGAAGGTAATAAAGTTCCAAACGTATATTTGTAAATGTTCTTTTGCAAGGGATGTAAAATTGAAATATGTGGTAAAATACACAGGTCAGTGTTGTGAAAATGTTTGATTGTTAGTTTTAATCAGTATGTTTAGGTTATTTTATTAGGTTTCATGGGTGCAATTTGGGAGGTAGGGCTGATGCCCCCTGTGTACTGCATGTTGACAGTCACTGTATTATAAAAATAAAGAAAAGTATTGTATCCATAGGGAACTAAAGTTATCTTTGCAATCAAATTTATAGTTTCATTCTCAAACTGGTATTCATTCACCAACAGCCAGCACACAGTGTTCTTCAAATGAATTTCAATGCGACAACGGAAAATGCATACCACAAAGCTTTTACTGTGATGTGTGGAATAATTGTGGAGATGGGAGTGACGAACCAGATGGTGTTTGTGGTAAGTTGTTCACACTTTTCTGTTTTTGTTTCGTGGAAGTCGCTATAAAATGGCTATATTGTCATTTCCAGTCTAGACTAACCTGATAATCTTTTGTCAAAAGTAAATGTATTAAGGTAAGCTGGATCTAGCTGATTTGACGGCCATTTCTATGATTTAATAATCATGTATTTTAGTAAACAAAATGCAATTATTATTCATGAGATTTCAAAAAAGATTCCAGAATTTTTTAGTAATATGCATGTGTGTATTTTTTTACTTAACAACTATGAGTGGAAATTTAAGAACTTGAATAAGCATCAGATTAAATCTGATTATTCCATCACTAGTATACCCATCCTGTCCGGGTAACACGTTTACATGCGACAACTCTGTGTGTGTGAACCAGGAGTGGGTCTGTGATGGAACAGATAACTGCGGTGATGGCTCAGATGAAGAGAATTGTGGTATTTTGAACTTTTGTTCACTTTTAGTTTATTCATTTTTACTTTAATATTGACCAAGCTAAACACATGGTTTGCTCTGTTTTGGTTTTCTCTGTTTAGGTTATCAAAAAATAAAACACCTGACCAACTATTTTAGGTTGAGTAACCAGTATGTGATTGGCTGGCAAGGATCTGGTGATACCAATGGAATAATTATCAATCTAAATTTTTTTATCTACTTTCCAGTTCCATGTTGTTATTTTCCAGTCTACTTCGTACTTAACCCAAACCTACTGTCCACAGTTATAACAAATGACCAATTTTTGCAACCATAATACCCATAAAATATATAAGTTCTTTATAACAGTCTTTAAAAATGTACATTGAAACACTGTCACTGCAGATTATGCGATTCCATGCTTAAACAATCAGTGGAGGTGCACAAACAGCAGCCGATGTATTAATGTTGTGCAGATTTGTGATGGAAAAATTGATTGCGAGGATGGTACAGATGAGAGCCAAACTGGTTCCGTTTGCAGTGAGTATAAGTACACATTTTAGATTAAACAAGCATCGTTAAAAATAATTGTATTATACAAATTGTTTTACCGAATGATTTTGAACCACCACTGGTGCTTGGTTTGTTTTTATATAATCTGTTTCTTCATGGTAATTGTCAGGATACACATCCAACCAGCCAATATTATTGTTCTCTTTCATACTTTTCGTTTAATTAGCAATTCACTATTTTGATGTAAAAAAGGAAACAATATTATTAACTATGCACTTTCAACTGTCCTAAAAACTTACAGGTTCAACAAAATGTGGGATCTTGAGTTGTGATGGCTACTGCCGAGCAACCCCACAAGGTGGAACATGCTACTGTGATGATGGGTATCAAGTGGGTGATGATGGAATCTCCTGTAAAGGTATTTTACAATAAGATTTTATTGTTAATTTATCTGATAATTTTTTTTATATATTTAAGGTTGTTTTTTATTTCATTGACTGTTTTTTTGATAAGATTAATAGTTTTTGATGTTGGTTTAATTAATTAATTTAGGTACATATTTGATCAAATCTATTTACTTTTGATGTAATAGCATAATTTTGCTATAACTTAGTTGATTAAGTGTTTTCTGTTCAATTAATGACTTTTTTATCTTCAGATTTCGATGAGTGCACAGTGTTTGGACAATGTGAGCAAAAGTGCGAAAACACAGTTGGTTCATTTAAATGTGGTTGCGCTGATGGATATATACCTGAGCAAAGTCATGACCATTTGCACTGCAAGGCTACACCGACAGGTTTACCTTTTATATGTATAAATATTGACAAATATCAACAAAAGTGTCAATAAATCTGTAAAGCACTAAAAATGAACCTAATCGTACTTTAAAATCTGTTTTTTACCCGTTCGCATTCGTCAAAAGGTATTTTATTTTGTTACATACCAATGAAATTATATTTCGATTTTTTACCAAATGGAGCAATATCCGTTAAGTGTTATGCAAAATTACTTGTCAAATGCTGATTGAGGTAGATGCCACATGTACCCCACCAGATGTCAAACTGACATGCTTTTTAATACACTATCCTGCATCTAAACAAAAGATAAAACATCTACATCAAGTTTACAATTTAAAAATCTATTTGTTAAATTTTATTTTTAGCTGGGGCACCACGGCTGTTATTTTCTGCTGGTCCCAACATTTATTTCAATGATTTCTTGAACGATAAGTTGGATATCGCTGTTGAAGCTGGAAGTCCTATTGGTGTTGATTACCATTATGAATTGGGAAAAATATTCTGGTCAGATGCAATTTTACAAAAGGTACACAATTAAGATTTTATGCTTGGTAATGTTTATAAAAATCGCAAGTTAAGGTTTTTTTCCCAAAGACACACATGAAAAGCAGTTGGTAGTTTCAGATATTTTAAGTGCTCATCACAGTGGTCCCCAACCTTTATATTACTTTTTCATATTAGGACCAACCATTTTTTTCGTAATTTTGTTATTAATATGTGTCACCGTCCTACAAAAGGGAAAGAAGTTGGTTAATTTGAATCCCATTTGACATGACCTTATCATGAGAAACAACCAACTTAAACATAACCGTATTATAATATTTCCATATATATTGGAATTCAGGTATCATTAGAAACTGCCTGATATGAAGGTAAAATTTTGACTAATCCTTTTTGTGTATACCATCATGATGTAGGTTATGTCGGCCAACACAGATGGCAACAATCAAAAGGTTATTTTGGATAAAGCCATTTCTGACCCAGAGCAAGTAGCAGTGGATTGGATAGGTACGTTTAAGAGTAAATATGTGTCGTTTTAACATTGCAGAATGAATATTAATTTTAATAGTGAATATGCCTTTGTAATCCGGGTGTTAAACAATCCATATTATTTCAACTGATTTCTCCTGAAAATGACAGATGTATGTCCAGAAAAATTTGGTTTAAGCATCGCAGTCATATGTTCAATCCCAAGTCTTTATTTTGTGTTTTTCTGTACTTTGCCGAAACACTTAGCATATGCTGATCTGCAATCACTTTTTTGATGTGATAACTATGTAATTCTCAGGCAACAACTTGTACGTGGTGGAAACCAAAGTAGGCCGTATAGATATATGCAACTTTGATGGAAGCCATAGAACAGGTGTGGTTACTAATGGGCTTAGAAACCCGAGGGGTCTTGCATTGGATCCAACCAAGGGGTAAGAACAATTATTCCAAAATGTATAAATATTATTGTGATTTGATTAAAAGGAGCAAGTCTACTTGATTTGTTTTGTAAGAAAAAATTGTTGTACACAAGATAACATTTTAGTTGGGCATGTCAACTATCATTTAGTCTTTATTCATAGGATGACAGATACTTGTTTTATTCCCTTATTGGAAAAGTTGTTTTATTCTACTTGATATTGTAATTTATAACGGCCTGTTTTAATTTGATGTGAAAATAAAAATTTGTCGGTTTTTGCTTTTTTTACAGAGCTCTTTCGCAGACTATTAGTTTAGTTGTGTTGACCAGACTGATTATTCGATTATTTATCGCCCTGTCCTTTTATGGCAATTATCCTATTTTATTACCTGGCCCCAATGACATCAACTATCTTTCCTTCACACAGATACATGTTCTTCACGGACTGGTACACCACCACTGCAAGATTGGATCGTGCGTATATGGATGGTAGTGAGCTGTACACGATCGTGGACACCAGTGTTGGATATCCGAGCGGTATCACTGTTGATTTCACCAACAGTCGTGTATACTGGGTGGACACTAAGTTTGATTATGTGGAAACAGTGGACTATAATGGCAAAAATAGGTGAGGAAATTAGAATTATGATTAATTGTTTTTTTTTTGTTGTAAAAAATATATAGAATAAGTGAAAATAATTAAAAAAATATTATAATATAATGCAATAAAAATTGCTAATGGCCAATTTACCGAAAAAAATATTGAATTTTCTTAAATTTTAAATTTTTGTTTAAACTAACTGTTAAAATTAACTTAACGAAAAAAATAATTAGTGTGAAATTTGATAAATAATTTGATTTAATACTTTGGTCTAAATTTATGTATTTATCTTACTATCTAGACGCACAATTCTATCTGGGTCTCATCTGCTTCCGTGGCCTTATGACGTAACATTATTTGAAGAGCATGTTTATATCAGTGATGCAACTAAACTAGGCATACTGCGAGGCAATAAGTTCAATGGATCCATCGATTACGCCCTAGTTACAAAAACTGGTGTCATTCCAAATGGGTTGATTGCATATCACCCTTCCAGACAACCTAAAGGTAAGGAAAGGCCTGCTTAATTTTTCTCCTACATTACATTGCAAAATTAAAGTAGCTATGTCATATTGACTGTAGAGTACTTTTAAGTTAAATAAAGGGTAATCAAAAACTGACTTATATACCAACTTTGCCTAAAACATAAACAAACATAAAAAAAATTATTTTTTTGGATTGAATCTTTCATCATGTGTCCGTTTATAGAGAGCTCATATAAAAAAAAATTATGTACAATCATATTTTCTTATTTTCCAGTCGAAGTTAATGCATTTAAAAAAACAACATTGACCGATTATTTTTTGCAGTTGACAATCCATGTGCTGTACAAAATGGTGGATGTGCCCATCTATGTGTATTAAGCCATGTATTAGATGGATTGGGTTACAGCTGCCTTTGCGATCTAGGGTATGTGCTCAATATGGACAGAAAGTCATGCAAACGTAAGATAACTTTTGTTGCCTTGGCATATTCTGTGCTGAAAATTCCCAAGATTTGGTTTTAATTAATTATAAATATGTTTCCATTCCAGAGTTGTTTACATTAAACAATCTAGTTATAGTTAGTTTAATTTTCATGTTGATATCATTTATCCTCTTCTGTTGCCTGTTTAAAGTATAATCAAGCATTTGTATATGATTCTGCACCTTTCTATTTTGCATTTTCCAAGCCGAGTGCAAAAATTAGTTTGGGTTCTTTGGAAATTATCCCCTTTCTGATATTTTTAATAAGCTTTCCATACATTTATAAAAACACAAAATACAATTTAAAATTCTGGCTTCAAATGACTTGTTTGAGAATATCCTATATTTAAAATTCATGACTAAAATTTAAAAGATCTAAATGAACCGCTCATATTCACAGACTCTGACGACTTCATTTTGGCGGCATCGTATGGATCAATCCAGGGAATTCCCACTGGAAGATTTCAACAAACTGATGCTATGCTCCCGATATTATCTAACGGACAGCAATATTTTATGTCGGTTACTAGTGACGCTGTTAATGGTTATATTTATTATGGCGAAAATGGGAAAGACATTATATACCGAACACTGATGAACGGAACAGGTAAATAATCGCTAAGAAACTTATTTTCATCCTTATTGTTTGCATTAATGAATCTATTGCAGTTTTTTTAATTATCTTATGTAATTTCAAATTGTTATATTTTTTTTGAAAAAGATGTAGTTATGACCTCTGTCCCATGCATATGTTGTATGGCAATAACACTCACATGTGTAACACTCACAAGAACATGTACTGTTAAATTTTATTGTATAAATTCTGTGATGTATTTAATGATGTTACACTGTGATGTCTTGTGTTATACTGTGATGTCTTGTGTTATACTGTGATGTCTTGTGTTATACTGTGATGAGCTAAAACTTGTTTTCTCAGGAACGGCAGAAGAGATTGTTACAAACCGAGTCCGTCTAATCCGTGCTCTTGCCCTTGATTGGACGACAGGCAACCTTTATATAGTTGACAGCAGCATGGACAGAATTACTGTTGTCAATACAAAAGATCCAACCAATTTGAGGAAAACCGTGGTGTCTGGTGATGTTTGGTCGCCAACCTCTATTGCTATTAGTCCGAACAGAGGGTGAGTAAAAGCATTTTATTGTGAAGAATCGATTTCAATTGGATGTTCAAATTCATTCTTACATTTAATATGACTTGTTATTCTGTTAAACGTGGTGTTAATATCGGTATAGTATCTCTTCCTTATAAAATGTGTAGTGTGTTTACAAGGATCTCATTGGTGGTTCTACTTGTAAGTGATACTGAGAAAAAATGCCATACTAAACAATTTGTATCCCTGCTATACTAAACTGATATAGTCAACCACAGAGTTCTTAATATTCTTAATATTATACCCACTTTACACATAGATATATGGTGTGGACTGATACATACCGACCAGCAAGAATTGAAAGGGCGTGGATGGATGGTTCAAATAGAATGTCACTTGTCAATCAAACTCTCTACTATCCACAAGCTATAACAATAGATCTTGTGTAAGTTTCTTATTTGTTGTTTGTTTTACAAATTAGGGTATAGGATATATGATAGGATATACTTTATTTCCGTAGTCAGAAAAACATGGTACAGTTATTATCTCGACAATTATCAGATTATCTACTATTAACTTTCTAGTTACCGAAGTTATTACAGTGTGCTATGTATAATTGAGACGTTCCCTTAATTTCTCTTGAAACAACAATGGAGTTCAAACAATGTTCACTAAGTGACTTGCCCAAGAACACAACACACTGGCTAGGAATTATTTTTAATCCTGCAACTTCTCGATTAAAAGACGATACATGAACACACCAAGCTTTTCGGCCAGACATATTATAAACGATACAATTTTTATGTCTTGTATTTATTCTTATTTTTATTAGACTAGGATATGTTTTAACCCTGTGAATAGAGAAAATTCACAATAGTTATTACTCAGGCAATCATCTACACATTAGAATCCTTTATTCTTTCCAAGTGATATCCGCAATTAGCCTTGATCAAGGACACAACCATAAAGCAGAAACTAGCTTTGATTTTACAACCGTTAGGCTGTGTACATAGTGCTGAAACTTACCATTTGAGCTATAGTGTATTAAATTTATGTCTTTGGGTATGAAAATATCAAACTTATTTTTGTTGTAGTAATT
Organism: Ciona savignyi; assembly: GCA_000149265.1. Lineage (NCBI taxonomy): Eukaryota > Metazoa > Chordata > Ascidiacea > Phlebobranchia > Cionidae > Ciona > Ciona savignyi. Next base: position 40,430 of record CH003098.1, read on the forward strand.
TTGTTTTAACAATTTTTAACAAATTTGTTATAAAATGATATTTGTCAATCACATCTGGTTTTACTTTGATATTATTATTACTTTAATAGACATATTTTCCTATGTTAAGTCTTTTTCCCATTATTCTAACTAAACATTTTTTATTTACACCTTTATTATATTTTACATAGCTATGTTAACCATATCAATAATAGGTAATAGATAATTCTGGAGTGCAACAAAAACAAAAAAAAATCTTAAAAGTATGCCTAAATCATCCCATAAAGTAATAAAAAATGTATAATGTTTTTTCCAGCACCGGTTATGTGTACTGGATTGATTCTGGCTTCGACAGAATTGAGAGAATTAGTATAAATGGGTACAGCAGAAAAGAAGTTTTAGTTTCGCAAGCCATATCCTATCCCAGGGCTATTACCTTCCTCAATGACTATATGTAAGTGCTTCTTGAAATTGTCGGTTTTATGTTCTATGTTCATTTCCTTTATTTGGTTGTGCTACTGAGCCTTAAGTTGTGAACAGGCCTTTTAATCTGGATATGCAGTATTTAGATGACTATTTGGCCCTCTGCGAGGTGGTAGTGTAGGATTAATATGTTTTTGCACACAGATTAAAAAAGGGAGAATTATAAGATTACCCTGTGTTCATAGAGCTATTGCAGTGTGTTCAATATAAGAGGCCATTGCTGCAATTTTTATTTTGTCAGCTATACCACTGGAAGTGTTTAACACAATGATCCAACCGACAAGCTAACAACAAGTTTTGATTTTAAATAACACCTTTTTGAAGGGTCTGAATTTTTGGGCTCACTGGACACAAAGTGTGATGGTGTCAACATTGTGTTAATAAATGTTTTGTGCAGTTTGTATCTTAGATTGGGAATTTAAATTATGTTATACTACCATTAACAATATACAAAGAGTTGCTTTTAATTTTAAATAGTATATTATTGTGCGGTTTGTATCTTAGATTGGCGATATCTTTAAATTTTACCCAAAAATATACCATACAAATAAACCAATACACATATAAATGTCTAACTTTTGTGATTTCCGTTTTTGCAGTTATTGGTATGATGGAAGATATAACTCACTGTTTAGGGTACCTGACTTTGTTACCTCACAAACCCTTCAAACTGAAACTGTACGGTCAGGCTTGTATAGTGTGTACACCCTTGATGCTTTTAATAAGGACATTCAGGTATTAGGCTCTAAAATTTAATTTATTTAGATATTTTACTTTTTATATATTTAATAATTATAGAACCAAACAGCAATGTTCTGAAATAGGAATCAGCTTGTTGTATTTCAACAAAACTACTTTTTTTTTACGAAAGACATGTTTAGTTTAGAAATGTGAAACACACACCATAGTCATTCTATTTTTTTACATCATCAAAGCAGATATCAAGATGATACCGCCCAAAATACAGTATAAAATTGTATATAGGATATAGGATATTCTTGTTTATCCCCATGAATGGTAAAACCATGGGGGTTATCCCATGGGCATTCGTAGAATTACCTCACGCCCACAGTCGGGTTACCGGAGCTACTCCAGTGTGTTATGTAAGATTTGCATGTTCCTTCAATTTAGTAGAACCCATCAGGCCACTGATTTTAGGCAATGTCCGTTAAGTGCCTTGCCCAAGGACACAACTGACTAGCCGGCGACCAGTTTCCAACCTGCAAAACTTCGGCTGAAAGGCACGCACTTAACCACTACACTAATCTGCCGGGGTATAGATTCATTTTCAATTTCGTATTTGATTTCTTAGTTTTTTAAATTTACAATGAAATATAATTTTACTTTATTTTAATCGATAGAATCGCTATATGAACAACCAATGCAACAGGGCATCATTGCCAAATGGAGGATGCCAACTGCTATGTTTCCCAGCTCCTTTGAGTGAGTATATACAACCAAACTGTAAAACTGTACATTATTTATCATCTGTGTCCCTGGGATGGTTAAGTGGTAGACTGTCCAATCATTTATTTGATCAGTGTGGATTGCCATATGACGTTCATTGCAATTCGTGGTATATTAAAATCAAACATGATACCTCAAAGAGAATTGTAATTGTTTATGAGATTAATGCAAAACTATTGTACCAACTATATGTTTAACCCATTAATCAACTGGATTCAGGCATTGTATGTAAGTGCCTTGCCACAAACACTATCTAATGGCAATCGGCTCTTATCTTTTATTGACAAAAAATAAACATAGATACAGACAATAAAATAATACCTGATTTTTCCAGATTCTCGCACTTGTGGTTGCCCGGATAACATGCTGCCTGATGGGAACAATTGCAGGCCTAATCCCCATGTTACTCCTGAGCCACCATGCTCTAGCTACCAGGTACTTCTTGCCTGTCTCATGTCCTTTTTTTGTTTTAAATTTAAAGTTTGCTTTTAGGCAGATGGTTATGTTATTTAATAGACTATCATGTTTATGCTTTTCTTGAATTCACTGAAATATTTTTAATTTAAAGAGTGGTTAAGCTATTTGTTTTTTTATAATGCAATGGTTTTTCGATTGTAAGTATTTTTATCTAATAAAGCAGTGTTTTTTAATGTATGTTTGTTTTAGAACAAAACTTCTTACCCAAAAGCAAATAAAAAACAGTTTCATTCTTTATTTTTCAGTTTCAATGTGCCAATGAGAAATGTATATACACGTCGTACCGGTGCAATGGAATTGATGATTGCGGTGACAACTCAGATGAAGATGACGAATTATGTGGTCAGTTTTTATTCACTAAAGCAGACAGATTTTATTTGGCCCAATCAAATTTATTCAGTTTCCAAAAACTTACATTGATTTAGCCACAACAATCTAATAGGTTGGCACAAGGTAGCAGCATTTCTATACCTAAATGAGTTTTAGTGGTTTACTGAAATTTTTTGCACTAAATGGTTACTTAAGGGTCTGCTCTTGCAGCAGACAGTGCATAGCACCACTGACTTAACAAATACTTTTTTTATTATATTCTTTTTTAAATAAATGGCAATACACACATATATTAAAAAATAAATTTAAACATATGTTGAATATAAATAAATGAAGTTCACACAGGCAAATAATTTACTTCAAAGGTGGAACATGTCGTTCATATCAGTTTCAATGTAACAACGGGAAATGCATATACACTTCATGGAAATGTGATGGGGATGATGATTGTGGAGATAACAGCGATGAAGCTGGATGTCCTTCGTGAGTTTTTAGCTACTCATTGTAGATTTTAATCTTGTTTCTGTTAAAAATTGTCGAAATCCTAACCTTAAAATTGTCGAAATCCTATCCTAAAAATTGTAGAAATACTATTCTATTTTGAATGATCAGCTGTCCGATCAATTAACTATTTAACTGTTTCTTCCGGAAATTGTGATAGGCATTAAGAATTAGAGACTTTTTACTTTTATTGCACATGAAATATAAATTTCATGAGGGATTTTAAGCTTAGTGGCATTAGAAAAGCTACATTAAAGTCCAATATTACATCGATTTTAATTTAATGTTTATTTGTTATTTTTGGGTAATTTGGCTTTAAAACTGTTTTCTTGTTTTTAACTAAATTTAAATATGAAAAATTGCTACTGCATTGGCCATATTTAAATATCTATAAAATTAGAACATTGTAAGAGAATAATCGTGATATCTCTTAGCTTTTGGAAATTACAAAAGGTGTGTAGAAATAACTGTAAATTTATGATAAAACATTAGATATCATTACAAAGACAAAAAATATCCCAAAGCTGTCAGTATGTTTAGGCAACAGACTGTAAGATTAATATATACAAAAGTTAGAAACTAATTAAGTTAATGCAAAATTACCAAACTATTTGTCATGTAGCCTGATGAGGTAAACCTATTAGCTAACAAGATGGTCAACATTTTCAGGACAAGACCATGCAGTTCATATAACTTCCAATGCGATAATGGGCAATGCATTCCCAAAAGTTGGGTGTGTGACACTGATAATGACTGTGGAGATGCCAGCGATGAAAAGGATTGTGAGTTATTTGACCTAGTAATAGAAGATTTACATTTAATTGTATTTGCTAACTAGTAACTTTTTTAAATCTCAAGTTATACACTTTAGAAGCGACTTTTAACCGTGGAAGCTTGTGATTAAAAAAAATGTAATCACGAAATCACCCTATCCACTTTCTGATGTATGTAAACACAGGATTTATCAAAAAATGATATCTATTATTGACTAGGTCATGTCCAAAAAATAAACACATAAAAATTCAACAACTATTTTTCACTCTTGGAGATAAAGTACAATCTAATATCGAAAAACAATTTTAATCTTGAAAAAGATACGTTGATTGGCAGGTGCAGAGAAAACTTGCAGTTCCACCCAGTTTACATGCTCCAGCCACCTGTGTATCAGCCAGTACCTAGTTTGCAATGGTTTTGATGATTGTCCTGATGGAATAGATGAGAATGATTGTCGTAAGTTTAAAGAATTGTTTTATATGAAATATTATGATTCAATTTTTTGTCCGAATATATTATTAATTATATCTTAAATTTCTTTATTTTATAATAAATAAAAGTAACCTGAAATAATTGAAAAGAAGATTTTACAACACTTATTAATTACCCCAACAAATCTAAAATGTCGCATTTTTGTGTAATTTTTCACAAAAACTTGTAATTATCTTGCAGCGGACGTTACATGCAACCCTCAGTACAGCTTTGCCTGCGCCGATAAGAAGCAATGTGTATCCAAGACGTACAAATGTGATGGACATCCAGACTGTAGGGATGGTTCAGATGAACAGGGTTGCCGTAAGTGACATCTTTTTGCTGATCTATTTATTTATTAAAAAAAAATTAACGAATTTTATTAAAAATACATTGATTAACAGGAAAGTATATTTCAATTCATATGTTCAGAGGAAAGTGTATTATCGTTAGTATATTTAGTAATTTTCCTAATTGTTTCAGTTATTTCTTATTGATTATGCCATAAACTATATTATTTAAACTTTCAAGCCTTTTTATTTCACTTGCTATTATATTAAACTTGTTAAAACTCTAAAAGTAACTCTTATTTTGGCCAGACTGTACTAACTGTTTGACAGATTAGTTTGGTGGGTTAGTATGTCAGGAAAAGGGTTGCAGATACGAAATTGGTTGGTAGCTAGTCGGTTGTGGCATTTTGCAAGGCACTTAACAGACATTGCTTAAAATCAGCGGATTAATGGGTCCTAATAAATTAAAGAAACATGTGAATGTACAAAACTCAGTGCAATAGCTCCAGTACCCCCATGGTGGGTGCGAGGTAATCTCACGATTGACCATGTGTAAACCCCCTTGGTTTTCACATTTAGCAAGAGGAACATGAATATCCTAGGTAGTATATAAATATTACCTAACTTTATCCCTGCTAGTCTTATGTACTGTTGCAGCAGGTGCCTTTACCTTCTAAATTAACAATAATTCGAACTAACTCCATTCCAGCCTCGAAGCCACCAGGATATTGCGAAAGCAATGAGTTTCAGTGCCAAACCAGTGGGATGTGCATACCTAGTGGTTGGTTCTGTGATGCGCGGGTGGATTGTGATGATGGCTCGGATGAACCACCAACTTGTCGTGAGTTTCCACACAATTTTTTTATAGAAAATTAAAAATTATATTATCCTTAGCAGAAAAATAATATACATCTAAGATATTTATGAAAATATGTTTTGTCTTATTGATTGAAGACCAATTATTGTAAAGTTCATAAACAAAATATTGTATAGTTCATCATTATTTTAACATAAAAATGAACTGTGTTTTACACTAATTCCTAATATATATTTTATGTTGTTTTCAGTACATTTTCTTCTTGCACTAAAGATAGCAAAAGATATGTGGTTGAATTAAAAATTTTTTGACTTTAAATTTGTATTAGTTTTACTTGTTGATATCCTGTTCACAATCGGCACATAATTTTCTTTACGTTTTATTACATATGTTATTTCAAATGAACTGATCCATAAAGTATAAAAACCAATGCATTACCTTTACTCAACTGAACATGCATCCTATTTAATTTCCTCTTCTTGATAAGTTTTGAAGAATAGGATAGGATAGGATAGGATATTCATCTTTATCCCCGTGAATGGGAAAACCAAGGGGGTTATCACACAGGCAATCGTCAGATCACCTCGCGCCCATCGTCGGGTTACCGGAGCTATTGCAGTGTGTTATATATGATAGACACGTTCCTTTAATTTGGTAGAACCCATTAATCCGCTGGGTTCAGGCAATGTCCGTAAAGTGCCTTGCCCAAGGACACAACCGACTACCTAAGGACCCGTTTCGCACCTGTAACCTTTCGATTGAAAGGCGACGCACTTAACCGTTAGACCAACCGGCAGGACAAATAAAGAAAAATTGCATGGTTATACTAGTTAATGCCTTCCACAGCTGACACCACATGCCGGTCATACCAGTTCAAATGCAAGAATAGAGTGTGTATATACAACTCTTATGTCTGCAATGGTGATAATGATTGCGGGGACAACTCTGATGAAGAGGATTGTCGTAAGTTCAATTGATTAAGGTGGTGCAGTAACTTGCGTTGACCATATTAGAAATATGCCTAGAATCTGTCTTTTTACTATAAATAACTTGTTTGTGGAGTGGAAATCTCACATATTACTGTTGTACAATGGGTTGGATTTGGCTAATGAACGTTATATCTTCAACATACCTAAACTGTGCAGCTGTACTTATAAGCAGTTATTTTCTGTAATGGTGAAGTGTTTATTGGTGTCTGGGGATACCATATATAATACATCAAAAATGACAATCAGAATTCTCCTAAACTCTTATGTTATACCTTTAACCCCAATTAATATGAGTGAGTTTTATAACAAACCATTTCAGCCACACCACCTCCAACACTGCCCCCACCCCCCTGTGGAACCATGGACTTTGAGTGCCCCGGTACAAAGAAATGCATAAGCTATAACAAAGTATGTGATGGAGTGGAAGATTGCTCGTTTGGAACTGATGAAGATACATTTTGCGGTGAGTGAAATGATTCAGCGAAAAAGAACTGTGCATAGAATGATGGCTACATAGCTTGATAAAATCTGATTTAATAAATTATGGAATGAATAAAGCTGTTGACTAAAGATAAGATAAATAATAAAGTAAAATTTTTAATGAATTTTTTTTTAAATGTTTTTAGATGCTGACTTGTGTTCTGGTTTTGGTTGCACGGACCAGTGTGTCAATCTACCAACTGGTCCATTATGCTGGTGTGATGGATCTGGCTACGAACTGCTTAATGACTCTAAAACTTGTGCAGGTATGACATGCATTTCATCAACAATTTTACAATCTATGTATAAAAGAAGTCTAATGGATATGTTAGTATTACCTTTGCAAAGGATATAAAAGCATTTTGAATGCAAGTAAAAGGAATACCAGATTTTTTGAGACAGCTTGAAAAAAAAGAGTAACGTTATGTTGCAAAGAAATTGTATGCTATGTTTAATCCCATACAGATATTGATGAATGCGCAAGACGCTATTGTAGCCAAGCATGCGATAACACTGAAGGTTCATTTTATTGCAAGTGCGATTCAGGCTACCAACTAGACACGGATGGAAGGACATGCAAAGTGACAAGTAAGTTATTTTGTAAAGTTTCCAAGCCATATGGTAGACCATTGACTCCATTTGTAGGAGATAGGAATTCCTTTTTAATCTATGTGAGTGGCAAAATACTACACTGAATTGGTGAATAGTCCACAGCTGGTTTGCAGGAGCTATACATATATTGTTTTAGTTTTTGTTTTACCTATTACAGATTCAGTGGTGTGAGTTTAAACAACACACCAAATGTAGATTTATTCATAACCGCAGGTGTACGCAGTCTTTTTGGGATTTACTAAAATGACTTGTGCCTTGATCGAAATTAACCATTACAAAAAGTTGTACATTACAATATTTATATACAGATCTAATATAATAAGCATCTACTCACTACATTTTACTAATCTAAACCCAAAGTGTTTATTCTTTACAAACAGCCTAACATCTGTTTCGTTTTTTATTGCATTTTACATTATATAATGGTATTTAAAACGATGTAAATATTTCAGGTGAGCCACGCATTATAACTGTGTCCAACCGTTACTATCTCTATCAGTTAAATTTGGACACAAATGCACGCAAAACAGCTCTTTACAGCAGAAATCTACTTGGTAATGACTTCGACTGGGCCACCCGGAAAATCTATTATGCAGATACATATTACGGCAACCTTTATAAAGCGTTTCTCAATGGAACCATGAGAGAAATTGTAAGTATGTTTTCAAGCTATTTTTATTATTAACCGCAACATACTTTTAGGTATTTTCCAGTGGAACATCGATCACTGAAAATATCGCAGTGGATTGGGTGGCTCGGAATCTATACTGGTGTGACTACGACCTTGGTACCATAGAAGTGGCGCGTATAGATGGAACACACCGCGCCATTTTGCATGCAATGAATGTAACAAACCCACGTGGCTTGGCACTTGACCCAAGAGATGGGTAATTCTTATTCCTATGATGATTTTGATAGTCTTGCTATAAAATGTACATTCGGTTAAAAATGTTTTTGACTGCTGGTGGCGGTCCGCAGACAACTGTAAGGTTGTTTGATCGAAACCAGATGCTAGTTTAACGATCGTGTCCTTTAGCAAAGCACTTAGCGAACATCGCCTAAACCCTGATGGTGGTTGATAGGTAAGGTTATGATCACCCCATAGATAACATGTTCATATTCAAGAGAAAATGTGACATATTTCCTGTATTTTGGGATAAAACATGAATATTTTTCTTCTCCTAGGTCTTGCAGTCTAAAGGTCCATTTTTAAGAATTAATCTTATTTTTATTTTCTTATCTATTTCCACGCATTGTCATTTTCCCAGTATATAGTTTTCCAAGTTTAAATTGAAGTTATTTTTGACATATTTTTGACAAGTGATAAATTAAATCAACCAAAACAGATACCACTACTTGTTCTGGACTGACTGGGGACAAAACCCACGAATAGAGCGTTGCGATATGGATGGCAACCACAGGAAATCGATAATAACTGACCGACTGTTTTGGCCCAATGGACTCACCATTGACTACCCCAACACGATGGTCTATTTGCCGACGCGAAGTTGGACTTCATACACCGATGCGGATATGACGGACAAGACAGAACAGAAGTTTTAGCTGGAACCAATGTGAGTATCAATAATTTTATCTGATCATTAAATTTGTCTTATGGAACATTTAATATTTTATTTTCCTTGTTTTGTTCTTTCTGTTCCCATCTTCTGTGGTATTAAATTAATAGAACAATGATGTCACATTAGTCTATGGTGGGTATCTACTTTAATAGTTAATATTTAGAAAATTATCCAGACCCTGTAGCAAGTTTACAAATGTCAGTTGTTTTCATAGTTCATAAGGCATCCCCATTCGCTCACTATACTGGAGGATTATCTGTATTGGACCGACCGCGAAACGTACAGTGTATCGAGGTGCAACAAGTGGGATGGAAGTAAAAATCAAACAAAAGTAATGACTGGACTCTACTACCCCACTGACCTCCACGCGTTCCATCCGGTCCGACAACCAGCGGGTTAGTTTTAGTCAAGTTCTGTGTTTTTAGCAGAGCTTTTCAATCGTATTTTTTTTAAGTACAATCTATATCCATCTAACAACTTTTATTAACAGACTTTGGACAGGATAGAATATTTATTATCGTCAAATGGTTTTCTGCAGTGTTATGGTTTATGGAGATATTTTATATGATTTCAGTTTTTAATTAATTCATTTAAATTTACTAGAAGAAGTGCTATGCACGAACCAAGCATCATTTAGCACGAAAAAGTCTTAAATGTTGTTACTTGGATAGACCATGATGTAAATGGTACCACCTTTTAAATGTCTTGTTTTTCAGGTACCAATTACTGCGAGGGTAACCCCTGCTCGCATATATGTCTTCTTGGTAATTTCAGACCAAGATATTACACTTGTGCGTGCCCAGTTGGCTCCTCACTTACCGACACTCATACGTGCACTCCAAACCAGGTAAGTTATAAATTCATAACCATAATGTTTGGTTTTTGTATTTTGTTATTTAAAAATTAACATAACACAAAATCGAGAAAAAAAAGAAAAAAATAGTGGAAAAAATGGCACAACAACAGTCGTTATAGCTATTTGTTATTTTAAACTGATTTAAACCATTGTTCCTTCAGATAGAAAAGATCGTCATATGTCCCCAAGAAATTAATTAGTTTTGCAAGTGTGCTTAAATAATTAACTTTTTTTTATGAAAGTAATAATTGAACAGCACAATAGAGTGATTCAGTGTTAGTTTGGAGTATTTTTTATAAATTTTACAATACGATATTAAGACTTATATCATACCAAAATTTTCTTTGAGCTTTTAATAAACTTTTTTTAACCCAATAGTGTCCTGAGGATTAAAAAGTTTAATAAACACTAATCTAAAATATCGTTCCATGATATCTTAAATTTTTTCCTAAAAATGAAGGACCGTCATTAAAAATATCCAAAAACACAATTTTATGATCTTCCTCCCACAGGATGACTTTATTCTTGTCTCAACTCCGGGAAGAATCTTCGGGATCGCGCTTGACCCGGAGGACCAGGAAAGCGATAAAATGATCCCGGTCACCAACATTGTGAACGGGATGGATGTGGAACATGATGACAATCAAGGATGGGTCTACTGGGTTGACACCAGGGTAAAATACAAATAATATATTACTTATAAATAGAATTGTTTGAAAGAATTTCCGTTTATTAACCGTTACCATAATTTTGGGTAAAACTAACTTTTTTCCCGAAACCTTTGAATATTATGGAAAAGTTTAACCCCTGAATCCCAGAAATATTATTTAACATGTGTACTTAATATTTAATGTGTTGTGTGGAGGTTTACCAGCATGTATGAGTATGTATAAACTAAAGGTTATTCCTTATACACTAGTTATAAAAAATAAAATAAATAGAACAGACACAGCAGTGTGATTCTAGTGTGACACTGCCTCTACCATATGTTTCCACAGTACAAAACAATAGAAAGGATACATGTGACTGGAACCAATAAATCAACATTTGCCTATGGAAATCTGCTAGGCTTACCGAATGCTTTAGCATTTGATTGGGTGTCAAGGAACATGTATTACACAAATCCTGATGCCAAGTAAGTAATTTTTTACGATCCAGTGGTTTTTCTATTTCTCTTTTCGACATATATCATTTTTGTTGTCATTTAGTTTTAGTAGTTAAATAAACGGAAGTATAATCTTTTTTACCCAGATATGTGGGAGACGAATAATGTTTAGAAGTTTAATTTATAGTACAGTAGAATCCAACTATAATCAGCTGATGTACATACCAAAACTTTACCTTAAATGCTTAGACACATAGAAGTGATCAGAGTGGATCCAGGAAACAACCGCCAGTATTATCGGAGAACAATCATTGGAAATATCGGAAACGAAACTGGAGTTGCTAACCCCATCGGATTGGCTGTGGACCCGCAAAATGGGTAAGTTGAAATGTATATTTTTTGTTAGTTTCACAATGTTCATTTTTTTAATTCAGACAAGACAAATTATCAACTTTATTCTTGAGGATGGGATGTTTTTCCATTCCCAAGAATAAAGTTGATAATTTGTTCTGTCCTAAATAAAAAAAATGATTTGTCTGAGGAAGACAACATTTATTTCTATTTTTAACCTAATAAAAAATGACAAACTTTCATTCTGTGTCACAGAAAGCTGTACTGGTCAGACCAGGGTGGTGATGGTATCCCCCCGAAAATATCCCGCTGCAATATGGATGGTTCTTACATCGAAAATATCATCACCACCAGTGTGAATAACATACAACATATAGCATTGGACTATTCTGGGGGAAGAATTTTTTGGGCTGAACAGAACTCTGGTTCGGTAAGTGGGTACACTAGTTGATTTAGAACAGAATGAAGAGGTAGTTCCGTGATCACAGTGTAATTATTGTGCTTGGCAAATAGGTAATGTTGTTGTATCAATCATTAATCTTTAGTAAACGAATGTGAAATCTTTACCAGTTTTTGAATATATTCTTAATATTTATGAACAATTTGGAAATATATACACTTTTCGCTCTGAGGGAAATATTCTATTTTCTGGAAACTCCCCTACAGATCTATAAAATTACGATGCTGTTTTAAACTTATGAAAATGTGCAAACCAGCTCATAATTTTTGTCACAGATAATGTCGGCAACAACTGATGGTACAGACATTCGTACAATAGTTGACAATGTGATACGACCTATGGGCCTCACAGTGATTGGAGATTATATCTATTATTCTGATCTATCGTTGCAGCTGATTGAAAGGGCGGACAAAACGAATGGTAAGCTTTATAGGTTATTTCTTGGTAAAATGTACGGTTACTTTTACGTTGAGTAACTTTTAAGACTTAAACATTTAGTAATACAAACTTAAATTCCATTTTTGAAAAGATTTGTAGTTTGGTACTTGGTTTAGAATGTCATGTTTATTCAGAGTGGTGGAACAATGGCAATTGCTAAAACACTCATATTACTTGTAAGGAATGAAAGTTTGCCAGAGCTAATTGCAGTGTGTTCCATATTTAATAAGATTTTTATAATCTTCACTGGATCCGTGCATTTACCATTTAGTGCTGGGTTCATTAACACAACTCGTCAGAAAATTGACTGGGATGTAGATGAAACACAGAAACTCTATTCCTATGATTACAGCTCTTATAGACTAATGTAGCCAAATATGTATTTCTGAATGTCTTAATTACAGGAAACAACCAGCAGATATTACGAAGTGATGTTGAGGATGTTACTTCATTAAAGATATTCAATCGGCCGCTTTCACTCGCAAACGATTGCTCTAAGACTATAAACGGAGGATGCCAACAATTATGCTTTGTTGTTGGTGGAAGCAGGCGCTGTTCCTGTTCCACTGGATTCACGGTAGGTTTGTTGGTCTTAAGTGAGAAAAATATAATCTTGAACTAAAAATCTGTTTATGCTTCATGATCTGTTATGCACCTGTATCAGTGGTGTTTAATGGGCCATTTAAATAATGTATAACAATAGTAAATGGTATGGCAACTGTACTGTCAGCTGAACGTTATGATACCCATAAAGAAATTCTGCTAACTTGCTTTCGTATTATTTTTTGTGATGATTCATACAATCATCATACATATACAGAAAGTGACAATTTTGCCAACAGAAAATTATATAGGTTTAGATCAATCTCTTAAAATGATTATCAAAAGATAAGCACAGTTTATTACACTTTGGTTTACAAATTTCATCAGACACGTTGTCACCACTCCTTTAAAATACAACTTTCAGTATCCAAACCTATGAGAATGTATTCTTACCAATTCCCCAATTATCCACAGTTAAATGGTGATGGAGTCACTTGTTCATCATCAGATTCATTTGCACTTGTGAGTCTGGGAAACAATCTGAGAGGATTTAACCTTGACGGGGCATCCCATGTTGACGCTATGCCACCCATGTTCTCATCTTGTATGTTCATTATGTTATATTTCCTAATATTGCAAATGAATTTTTGAATTTTATATATATATATATATCATATTGAGTCATTTATTTCAACTTTATAAAAGTTATGACCATTGTGTAAGATACCAAAGTATTAACTTGAAAATGGTTATATTTATTTAAACATGATATTATTAACATTGTTTCAGACTGGAACTCGAGTTTTGTGGGCGTGGATATGAAACAGCAAAAAATAATGTGGAGTTCGTACCGTAGAGGAGGTAGCACCTCCGGTGGTTACCTTGGATACCTTTTTAATGTGGTATACGCTGCTGACAGGGACAATGGTTATGCACGTCAGGTGGTCATTGGGGGTATAGGGTCTCGTGGCATTACTGGATTTGCCTATGATTGGGTGTCACGTGAGTTTCTGATTTTTATTTTTAGTTTAGTACATAGGGGACACACGCATCAGGAATAGAACATTGCCCCGACTGGTTAATTACTTTTGTCTTAATAGGAATAATGAAATCATTGGCCACACAATGTGATGCAATGGATGACACACCGATATAAATAATCTAACAAAATATGAATAAAAAAAGAAAATTATTTTTTAACACAGGTTTTATTTATTTGCATCATAATTTTCTATTTAAATAATATCAGCAAACTAATTTTCTTAATTGGTCATAAAATGTTTTATTCTGGTGTTATGCTACATAATACCCTGGTTTATATGTTGTCAATATGTTGTTAAACCACATTACTCACCACTCTAATTCTTTTTATAAGGTTGTGCTGTGTTACTAAAAAATTACTTTCCAATCTTGTGTTTTTTTTCTTATGTTCAAGTTTTATTTGAACCCAGAGTAATTCAGCTTTAAATCAGCTTAACCAATATGTATACACTGAACTGGTTTACTGCATTTCAATCAAAATAGAAAACCAATATTTTCTTTATAGAAAACATCTTCTTCTTGAATGGGTTCACAAGAGAGACCTACTTGGAAGTTGGCACATACAACAGAAGATATCGACTAATTCTTATTAAGATTGTGGATGATATGCCAGTTTCTATAGCCATTAACCCTCTAAAAAGGTAGTAGTACTTTATTGACTATTTATTTGATTTGCACAACCCATTGACAATTTATTTATTTTCACTAAGATGAAATTTTTTTTATAGGTTTTAATTACATTTACAGACATACATCCTTTTAAATAGCTCTAGGTTGGTGCATACCAACTAGTCATATAGAACATCTGCTGCTTAAAAATTTGTTTATTGAAAGTGTACAAGATATAAACACGCTAAATTGGAATTTGGTTCTGTACTATAAACTAATTGATGTCTAACTTTTAGCTTTCCAGCTTAAAACCAATCGTGAACAGGCATCATTTTACAGCAAAAAATGACTATTTATTTGCACATTTATTCTCAAGCCCTGGTTATATCTTCATAAAAAATGCAACCTAATATACTGCACTTACTTGCATAACTTACTTTGAGAATACTTCCATTTTGATTAGCCAAAACATTACCTAAAACTGACTGACAGGGGAAAGGAACTTTATCACATTTCACAACCTAAAAAATTTTCTAACATGTTGTTTGCAAATAAATTACACAAAAAATTAAGCTAGGCATATATTACTCTAAGTGACACTAATACCTGCTCGCACTAATGTACTCTATTTTAACTTAACAAATTAATTTATCATTGCATTATCTAATTTACTTCAGATTATTATACTGGGCTGATTATGGTCAAGTCCCCAAGATAGAATCAGCATACATGGATGGTACAAATCGAACCATCCTAGCCACATCAGGACTCACTCAACCGCGAAGTATCGTCATCGATTATTCCACACATGATGTTTATTGGTGTGATGAACAGTCTTCTACAATTGAGAAGGTTAGGATTTCAACGTTTGTCTGTATGTATATAAAGTTGGTAAAGTACTTGGGCAGACAGTTTTAAAAGAAAGTGTCTAGGCAAATAACAATTTGAGAATTTCCTGGGTAAAGAATTTGATGGACTATGCTTGAACACAGTAATTCAGTGTGACCCACAAAAAGTAAACCAATGTCTTTATTGTGTATGATATATAGCTCTGGTAATCTTGACTGTGGACATGGCCCATCTTGATGACCCCAACCATATCAATACCATTTTATCACATCCAAGAAAATAAAGAGTACAAAAATAAAAAAATTATCTACAATGTACAAAAACTTGTATTCGTTTTTTATAACCAAGTAATAAAAAATGACAGATGTCCTGGGATGGAAGCAACAGAGTAACCATTCGATCTGGCCGCAATTATCCTTCGCCACGAGGTGTCGCTGTTTACCAGGATTATATTTACTGGGTGGATCCAACTTGGAAATCGGTAAGAAGTTCATTTGAATATTTTGTGTTCTGATTCAAAATTTCATTCACAGGGATATACATAAATATCCTATCCTACTCATAAATGCAGATAATTGCATAAATTTATCACTATAACTATTCAGTCGCTTTTAGCATACCATTGAAATATAATATTTTACAGTTATTTCGGGCCAGCACAGACCCAAGTAACCAGGATGATCCCGAAAAACTTAGAGATGGACTCGAGAATCCGCAAGATGTGGCGATATATGATCAATCTATTCAACCTGACGATCCTTCTGTGAGATTTACTTAATTTTAACATTTTACCGTTTTTGTCAAAATCTTTATGTCACTTTTGTATGTATACTTTATACATGATAGTATAGTATATTTTTATATAATATTAAGGATTGTGTTAAATATTTTTATAGTGTTATCTTATGGGTATTTATTTTTTATTGAATAATTATTTCTTAATATATAAGATTTTATTTTTATAAATAGCTAAAGTTATGCATTAGTGAGATGTTTTTTCAATTTTGGTAAAACCCATTAATCAATGGGTTCATGCAAAATCCATTACATGCTTTGCCCAAGAAGACAACTTATATTCCTTAGCAAATCCATAAATTATATTTGCATTTCAGAACAACCCATGTGCCAATAACAATGGAGGATGTTCCCAGCTTTGTATAGCCTTGCCTGATAACTCAAGGGTCTGCAAGTGTGCCTTTGGCAAAATTGGAAACGATGGTACATCATGCAATGGTAAGTATTTTATTTAACCGTTTATATATTATGTTTATATATAATGTATATATATATATATATGTCTTTATTTGTTATCATGAAAGTAATTTTTTTTTTAAATATAAATGTCTCAGAAAATGTAATTATTATTTTGATCTGTAGGCATACTTATATGGGTGTGATGGTGGCCATGTTCTTATATTTTTGACTTTTTACATTTCGGGACACATTAACAACAAAAACACCTGTTACTCATAAAAGGATTACGAAATTGTTTACATGCAGATGCTGAGGACTATATTGTCTTCACCACAACAAGAGACATATCTGGATTTCATGTTGACCCAGATGATCACTCACTGATATTCCCTACCGTCACTGCTAGCTACCCTATTGCCGTTGCCCACGACTTGCAAGATAATCGGGCCTACTTTGCTACCGTGAGTTTTTTTAAATACGCTAGAAATATACACAAATATACTATACATGCAGTTAATATATCAGCAGGGCAAAAAAAACAGATTAACAGTTTTCTTATTATTTGATATAAAGATTGTAAGTAACAATAACAGCGGCATAGAATATAGTCTCAGTAAACAAATTAGAGTATAGCATACTGATCTGATCGCTTTGGTCATTCTAAATTCGATCCACCCCTGTCTGCCAATTTCATTGCTATAAGCTGCAAGGCCATCATCCAAAATTTGTAGGCTCAATACCACACACTAGTCGGTTGTGTCCTTAGGAAAGACACTTGGCAAAAGTCGCCTTAACACAGTAAATTAATTGGTTCAACTTTAATAATATAAATGTCTTAATTATATGAAATACACTGCGTAAGCTCCAGTAATTTGGCAGTCGACATAAAGTAGTATAATGATTACCAGTGTTTGAACTTTCTTAGTAAAGGGAAATTCTTTTATGATTCTATACTTGGATAAGGAACATAACAAACACTGCATTCATCCAGTTAAGTTGAATGAGACACTACAAATTACAAAAACATGTATTTTAAATTGCCCTGTAATAGCCCTGGTAAACAGACTGTGGACTTTGGCTAGGTTGTTAAAGAGATAAGTCATACTACAACCTACCTTATTTCTCTACCTACCATGGTGTATGTTCGTAATCAAGCCACTTCATAGTGATACTATCTAAACTTTCTTAGTTATATACAAATGCAACACTTTATAATAGATTCTGACAATTTTTTTATGGAGTGTTACTGTTTTTGTTGCCGGTCACTATCCTAACCACAAATGCACTATTTCTACAGCGACAAGGCTCATATTCCAGGATTGGATATATTGATCTGAATTCCAATCCAAGCTATCCAAAATATGTGGTCACTTCGGGATTAAGAGGACCAGAAGGGCAGTGTTTGTTATTTAGATAACTTTTTAAATAATCCTAATTGAATTGATTAATAAATTAAGATGATTTTTCTGCATTGAGTAAACAGTTCAGGACTTCAGAGAAGCGATTATCTTGCTTAATTCACACAATAGTTATTGACATAAATTTACTGTAGAATTCATGTGGTGTATATTGCAAGATATTATGATGAAAAATGAACACAAAAACAAATAAAACATTTATACCCAGGTTTGGATTTCGATTGGGTGCACCGGAAATTATATTACACTGACAACTCACTGAAAATAATAGGATCTGTGTCACCAGATGGTAGCAACATGACCACTGTAGTTAGTGGCTTGAATTTGCCAAGAGGAATAGCTGTAGACCCGTGTAGAGGTATGTTTGTTAATATTTGGGATAAGACATAGGATATTTGCTTTGACGGTCATTATAATAACATAGATGTTTGTGAGATCACTATGTACCCACAATTGGGGTGTCAAAGTCTGTACAGCTTGTTGGATATTTCGGTTCTTTGAATCTATTAAGTAACACCTGTTAAATGCCTTGCTGCGGGACACCTGCTCAGAAAGTCGCCACAGTGACTATCTGACCCTTATCCCCTGGTTAATCTGTTAAACAAGTACTGGTCATATTTTGGAAAATTTTGATACATTTTATAGAAAACTAAAACTTACTGTTTGCCATTATGTATAAACCTTTTTTTGTCCACTCATTCTAAAAAAAAAAAAAAAGCTAAAACACTCATATATACCAGGATACATATACTGGACCGATTGGGGCACACACACAATAGAGAGATCCACATTAGTTGGCAATGGTCGCACTGTTATAGTAAGTGAAGACCTGTTATGGCCCAACGGAGTCACCATTGATTTTGATGAAGACAAGTTGTACTGGGTGGATGCTGAACCGTGAGTTTTTTAAATTTTTTTAAATAAATATTTTTTGGTTTTATTTGTTTATATTTTTATATGTTAGGTTTGGTGCCCATGTCTAAATATACCTACACTAAATAATTGACTGGATTAGAGATTAGTTTTAATGACTGTCTTTTTGCCTTTTTTTGCATTTTTTTGTAGAAAGTCCTGCTACGAGTTTTTGTGGAATTGTGGAAACCAAAAATATACTTGACTAAACTAAAGGCAACCTTACATCTTAATATGAGGTAATCTGGCAATTACTTAACGGATATTGCCTGAACCCAGCGGAATAATGGGTTCTACCAAATTAAAGGAACATGTAAATAATACACAACACACTGCAATAGCTACAGTAACTGGACGGTGGGCGCGAGGTGACCTGACGATTGCCCTGGTGTTATCCCCCTTGGTTTTCCCATTCACTGGTATAAACATAAATATCCTATACTATCTATTGTGACAACAATTCATTCCGAACATCTGATAATAAACAGGAGCAAAGAAAGAGTGGAAAGAAGTAACATGGACGGTACTGAACGCGAACTCATTATACAAAGTCTTGATCACCCGTTTGCCATTGCTATTTTGGATCAATTTGTTTATTGGACTGACTGGTCTACAAGAGGAGTATACAGGTGGACTTATTATATGATTTTAATGATAGTTATAGTTGAGTTACAGAATTAGTACAATATAACAGTGGAAAACGCCAGTTTAAAACTGACCTTTACTGTGTAACTACGTTCACAGTATAGACAAATGATATATTACATGTAGCCTATATTTAAATATACCGGTATAAGAACTCATTGAGCTTAGTTTTATTATAAATAAATTTATCTGTAATGAAACGTAATGTCGAAATTATATTGTGGGTGTTGTCCTTTTTTTGATAACATTAATAGCCCAACTTGTTAAAATTCTCTATCTATTTTTTAATGATGTTGACTAAGATATAAAAATTAATATTGTAGTTTTTCTTAAAAGTTTTTCTGTCATTCTCTGTTTTTGTGTGTATAATTTTTTCATTCAGTCAGCTAAACTCCACTCTTACAGAGCTGAGAAGCAGACAGGAGGATTTGTGACGCAAATGCGAACACAACTCGCCAACACACCTATGGACATAGCTGGCTTTTCCACACGATCACAAGGCGAGTGTAAGGGAGTCAATCCATGCAACAGGTGGGAAATATTTTAACCAGGATTAGATGTAGGATCCGATACTATAGCAGGAGAAGTCATACTTTTGGAATCAGGAGCCAAAATTATTTAATTCTCATACTGGCCGGCCAAATGATTGAGCCGCCACTAACATAAAAAAACATTAAACTAAGAAATATGGTTGGTACATTACTGGTCAAAAACAGAAAGCACTGTTGCGTCAAGCGCAATAAACATCCGGCAGGATAACATCCTAAATAAAAAACCCGCCAGGCCATAGTTTGCCTACGTCTATAGTATAGCATGTTTTTAACACAACACAACTTATTGTATGTATGATATCCTCCTTAGAGTTAATATTATAACCTATATCAGAAATTTACGATCACAGACCTTTTAGGCCTATTTTGTTTATTTTATACAATTTTTTATTTGTCTGTATAGTAAATGAGAGACAGCAAGTGGTTTTAATACCTTTGTATGTCATTTATATTTTTGCTGGGATTATATATGAGTTTCATCAGTTCATTTGTGAAGGAAATTCCATGATGAACGATCTATCACTGTTATTGTTCAATAACTTGTGCCCATTCTCCTGTATATTTCATCGAATAGAAACATTTGTACGGCTTTCTTTTATCTATTGTTCACACCGCTTCACCCCTCCATAGATTTAATGGAGGTTGCAGTGATATTTGCTCCATCGGCCCCAGCAACACTGCAGAGTGCAGTTGTCCGATTGATGACGGCAAGAAATATTTCCTCGCTAACAATGGAAAGGATTGCATAGAAGATGTAAGTGTGTTGACAATTATGTTTGATTGCGGTCAGGAATTAAATTGTTACTCATAAATGAGGTGTTCAAGAATGGTGAGAGATTTGCAACTATGCTAGATGCCAAAAATGAACAAATTATCATTGAACAGTTAAAACAAATCCAAGATACAAAAAAAACTTTTTTTTTAACGAGGGCTAGTCTTCAATTATTCTGAAATTTAAGAAAAGCAGATTGACTTTTGCAAACACAAAATCCTGCCGATTTCTTAAAATCGAATTATCATTTTTCCAGTTGATATAAAATAAGATTAATATTTTAATTTTTCTACAGACTGGGCAAGACAGGTGCAATGCAAACCAATACACCTGCTCCAATGGGATTTGCCGTCCACTTAGCTGGGTGTGCGATGGATACACAGATTGCTCGGATGGCGCAGACGAGGCTGAAAGAACTTGCGGTGAGAATTTTAATAAAATAATCTATGTTTTAACAAAGGCTGTACTTGAGATCCTAATAGGGGCTTATTCCTATTATTTTGGGAAGTTGTTTTAATCTTGGATTATTGAAATCATTTTTCATTCTTTCACATTTACCAAATTGCATAAATGGTCCAGCACAATGGCACAGACATTAATTAAACTATGTTAAAGTTAAAAGTGGGTACTACTGTGGTAACTTATTATGTTAAAGTTGTAAGGTGGTAACCATTAAGCAGTTTGTGGCGATATTTATGTACAACAACATCATTCCTAACCCAGGAGATAAAATTGTATAAAAATATATTAATTTTTTAATAAATTTCAGCGGACCACACCTGTGAATCCCATCGACATAGATGTCCCAATGGTCGATGCATTCCCATTTCGTTTGTTTGTGATTTTGATGATGATTGTGGAGATGGATCTGATGAACAAGGCTGTCGTAAGTGAACCCATATTGTTTAAATCATTTTTAATGTCTGTCCAAAACTTGTATTATGAAGACACAAAACTGCAGTCATAATATATTTACTTAACACACAAACCATAATACTTTGGTCTCCAATTGCAATGGAAATGTTAATATATAATTATTCTCATCATAACAACGTTTGACTGACTGTCTGTTGCATCGGTGGTGTGCTGGTCCACTTTCTGAAATGATAAAGGTTGAAAACAAACTACTTAAATTGGTTGTGTCCATTGGTAAGTGCTTAAACCTAGTGTATTAATTAGTTAAACAAAATCTATATCAATGGCTTTATCATGAACAGCACACTGCAGTTGCTCTGGTAACCTGATTGTGGGTTATCAGAAAACTACTTGTATTATATACCAATAATAACTTTCCCTGGCCTACCCACACAATAAAAATGAGTTTTCTACACCTAACTAACACCTTTGTATATTAGAATATATTTGATTATTCTTTTATATAATTTTAGTTTAAAGTTTTCCATATACAGCTACACCTACATGCGCAAGTGATGAGTTCGAATGCTTGTACGGGCGTTGCTTGTCCATTAGCCAAGTTTGCAACGGCTACGATAATTGCAGGGATGGAGTGGTGTCTGATGAGAAGGATTGTAACCACACAACCTGCAGACCTGGCTATGTGAGTACATGATCTCAACAAAAGTACAACTTTTTTGTGCGGTTTTAGGAATTTAAGGTTCGATCAACTTTTTATCACTTGAATGCTTCATATTTAAGGTGCAACCATAGATTGATTTTATAATGTGCTTTGGAAATGTTACCATGTGCTTTGAAACATTTTTCACAGGAATTTTGTAAAACCGTTTGCATATTCGCAGCACAAATGCACCAACACAAATGTGTGCATCTATGGAGGCTGGTTATGTGATGGAGATAATGATTGTGGAGATAATAGTGATGAAGCCCCTGTATTTTGTGGTAGGTATTCTTTTTTATGCTGTATTAAAATAAAGTTATAATCGTATATTTAAAAATCTTTGCATTGATACTGCCATTCTGACAACCACAAATTTCTACCGCAATATTGAATAAAAGCTAAAATTGGCTGTAACAAACCAGACAATGCGTGAATTGATTGAGCTGTTAAAAGAAAGTGAATTTCCACTACCATCACAGCCGGGAAGACTTGCCGAAGTGGTCAGTTCCAGTGTGACAATGTGTACCAGTGCATACCATTGACGTGGTACTGCGATGATTACAACGACTGCGATGATGGTTCAGATGAACCAACCCAATGCACCCATCCCGACCGAACCTGTCCACAAGGCGCGTTCACATGTGACAATGGAAGGTGTATAAACATTGACTGGGTAGGTTTTAAATTTCACCTTACTTTTGTTGCACCATTATGACATTGTACATCAAAATTAAAACACGACTGATCATGTGGTTTGGGTCATAATAAAGAGGTCACCCACTAGATTGCACTGGGTTCAATCTTTATTCTGGCTCCTTTTGGGTGGTTGTTTCCTTTGACTTTTCTTTTTTCCCTTGAATAAACTTTAAATGCTGCCCAGTGCAATAAATTTAAAAGATTAAATAAATCAAAAAAAACGTTATATATCTAACATGTCAACGTCACTGTGAGCAAAAGATAACCTGACAATTATAATCAGGATGCCTATTTTTCTACACGCAGGGAGTTTCCTATATACATGTCATACATCCTACCCGACTGTGGCATTAAGTGTTTTAATGATGGACAAGTTCACTAAATCCATTGCTCATCTTCTTTTCAGTTATAAATTACGACTGGAATTTTTTATAAGAAAAAAGCAATGCCTAAGCTAGGTATCTAATCCTGGTGGTTGCCTCAGTGGTGGCATCGGACAAAACAAGGGGCTATATAGTCAATTCAGTTTTTTATAAAATACATTGTTTTTCGTTGTTTCACTGAGAAGTGTATGAATGTCCATTGTGGCAAGTTGTAGTTTTTAAGAAGGCAACATTCTATGTGGCGGTTTGCTAGGCATAAGCCGTCTTATCTAAAATAGAGAAGTGATTTTAGCGGTGCCCTCTCCAGGTATGTAATGGAGTGAATGATTGCAACGACAACTCTGATGAAGATGAACGACAAGACTGTGGAAGTCGAACCTGCCAGTCAACGGAGTTTACCTGCGAAGGGAATCCACCTGGCCACAGCAGGTACTTTATAACATGATCAGCAGTTCAAACATCATCTCTATTCACATAAAGCCCACATAAGTACAGAAACCCGTTTGTCAGCCAAGCAGGTACCAGTTTTGAAACATGATCACTAACCAATCAATTGTCCCTAATACTGGCTTTGATCCACCATTTACAACAGTAGTCATGACATTTATTAATTCTCCGGTATCTACTGATTTATAGCTTTACCTATTGCAATGTCTCATTAGCAAGTAAACAATATATTTAGTAATTGATATCAACAGATGTATATCACGGTTATTTGTGTGCGATGGTGATATAGACTGTGAGGACGGCGCTGACGAACTGCAGCCCGAATGCCCGCCTACGATATGTAATGAAAATCAATTCAACTGCACCAATGGTTTATGCATTCCAAAATATTACGTGTAAGTGCGTTTGAAAAGTTTTTTTCTGTTTTATTACCTAAAACTAGGTGAGGTATTGTATTGTACACAAAAGTTTTGAGTTTAATACTGTTGGTATTGCTACAAGCTGTGTCCCCCTGATCAAGCTAGATCATTTTTTCTTGATTTTCTTAATTACCAGTATGTAATGTAAGTATGTGGGGTTACATTAGGGTTAAACACTATTATGTAATAGTGTGTACTGTGTAATAGTTTGTCCTGTGTTAAAATAATATCCCAGATCCCAGATATTATTTTTACACAGATATTATTTTTGGGTATTATTACCCTTTTTAATACTTTAAGTAATTTTTTCATTTAAACTAATATCTGGATATAAATTACATTTTCTTGATAAGTTCTCCCAAAACCAATGTCTAACATGACACAAGGCAATAGTGTCCTGAATAATTACCCAGCTAATTTTTATTTAGTTGTAACACTGCAATATTTCATTCGTTTACCTATCTGACGTTTTTATCATACCGTGACCATTACCTCTTATTACAAATGGACTAAAGAGATATCCTAACCTTTAAAAAAAAGCATGAAAAATCCATTAAACAAGAAATCGAACAAAAATAAATTTTCTACCAAATTTTGATGCAGATGTGATCACGACAACGATTGTGGTGATTACAGCGATGAATATGGTGACTGTGTCTACCAGACGTGCAGCAGTTACCAGTTCACCTGTGAGAACGGGAAGTGCATTCCCAAGAGCTGGACATGCGATGGCAGAAATGACTGCACTGACAATAGCGATGAAGTATCCTGCCGTAAGTTGTTTTTTACTTTTAGGATAAAATAGCATGATTATGTTAAGGGACATCATACACACAAGCTGTTAACAGATGTAAGAGGTGAACAAATAGGCTATCAGCAGATTACCTTGTCACTACCATTGGGTATGGGAGCTATTGCAGTGTAATCATTAAAACGTACCTTTAATTTGTTAGAATCCATCAATTAATTAGGTTTATGCAAAGTCCGTAAAGTGCCTTGCCTAAGAAAAAAAGTGACTACCAATCGACCAGTTTCATACCTAGAACTCAGGCAGTTAAGGTGTAACATGTCAGATCATCAGCTTAAAATATTCGTAAAACACTTTTTAGCCACATGTACCCTTGCTAACACCACCTAACAGATAGTGCTTGATCCTAAATAAAACTTTTATATAAAATACAAGGACTTGTTACAACAAAGCTGGAATATTGGCATTCTGACTAACTCCATACAGCCCCCCCTTTTTTATTTTTTTCAATGCAATTTGTTTTTATTTTCAGCTACTGGACCACCTACATGCGGCCCTGATATGTTCATGTGCAAGAACGGACAATGCATAGACATGGGGGTGGTGTGTGATCGGAACCCAGACTGCAGCGACCGCAGTGACGAAGAGAGGTGTGGGTTAAACGAATGCGCCACTATTGCTTCAAACCAGTGCGCTCAACTGTGCGTGGATACCCTTACCAGCTACTACTGTGACTGTAATCCAGGTAGGAGACTTCACTCTTTTTGTATTTTAGAATATTTACACAGGAGTATTTTTTTCTGGTTTTATGACAGTGATATTTATACAGGGTGCCAGATCTATAATGTGATCTATATTGTATGTTGGCAGGCTTTAGGCTACTGGCAGATGGCAAAGCATGTGAAGATATAAACGAATGCATTGAGACCCCGTGGGTATGCTCCCAACTGTGCGACAACATAGAGGGATCATATTATTGCAAGTGTGGCAGCGGATACCTTCGTGAACCCGATGGTGTTACATGCAGGCAAAACTCGGGAATCGAACCATACATTCTTTTCAGTAACAGGTGAAGAAATTACTACATTTTTATGACCTTTTTTAATTTGGGTAAATTGTAGGTAAAATGCTCTTTTGTAACTGGCCAAGAAAGGTCTGTTTTTATACTGTTGTAGCAGTAACTTCAGTCGTGTATGATATTACATGAATACAGCTGTGTTTCACTTGGTGACCTGTTATTTTTGCTGTGTTTTACTTGAACTATTATTTACCATAAAGCACTGTCCACTAATTATAAACTGCAAAGTGTTAAGATGTGATGGTAGGGTTTCATTAGACAATATAGTCATTAGACAATGAACCCAGAATATTCTGGTTTAATCGCTATCTTTGTATAACTGGACATACTTCACTTTTAATTCTTTACTCTATGTGTATGGTTTTTATAATAAAAACAAAATAAATAATGAAATTTTACCTCTCACCATAGGTATTACATTCGAAAAATCGCGGTTGATGGGAGTGATTACGAACTTGTCACACAAGGGCTTGGATACAGTGGTGGCCCTGGACTATGATTACCAGTAAGTTTTTTCTATAGATTGTGAATATTTTGAGTTTTATGCAATCATTTTAATTTACCCCCATATGGAATTCATATATTGGAAGGATATTTGAACTTCCCTTTCCTATAAGTCATACTTAGAGTTCTGTTTTTAAAAGTATGGAGGTAATGGCACATTTTTCTTAAACAATTAGGTTTTATTCAATCATCTTGTACTACTTTAAAAGGAACTAACACGTCAACCCACAGAGGTCAGCGAATGTACTGGACCGATGTAACAGCAAAACAAATCGGAAGTATGAAATTCGACGGAACTGACAAAAAGACTTTATTTCACCGAGAAGTGCCAGATGGGGAAGGACTTGCTGTGGAATGGGTTACTGGGAAACTGTACTGGGTAATTTTTTGTTCTAATTGTTGCTCTCTGTCCAGAGGGATTTTAAGTAGAGTTTGCTGTTTTAAGGGAAAACAGTATTAATCAAATCAAAGAAACAGGAAGAGAGGTAAAAGTTATAGTGGTTCAAATATGTCCATGTAAAATAAAACAAATCCTTAACAAATTACTAAACAAACAAAAAAACTATTTTTTTATAGCGGTTTTTATATATTTAAAAAGCATCCTCTATAATAACTTCATAATCTTGACAACATACATGTATCGTAAAATATTGCATATCAGAGAATCTTTTTTAAATATTTTTTTAATCTAGTTTTTTTAATGACCACCATTTTTATTTACATTTTAATTCAATGGTATTATTGGTGTATTTCATCATTGTATCAAAAATAAAACCATTTATAGTGTTATATAGCAATTGCATTTGTTTCTACATGGCGATACACCAAAACCAAATAACAAACCAAAAAACCATTATTAGTTGGACGCAACATTACGGGCACTACATGTATCCGAGCTCAATGGTACCAGCAAACTCACATTGATGAAAGGCTGCATTGATGTCAACAGAACGTATTGTTTCCATTCACCTCGAGCCTTGGCTCTGCACCCCAAGCGAAGGTTGTTTAATTTGCTGTTTGCTTTCTTGTTATAATTAGAAAACAATAATTTTTATATATTAATAAAAATGCGACTAAATTAGTTAAAACATGTCATTATAAAATTACATGACAAAGTATTGATCAAAACAATTAGCGGCCGTTAAAGATAATGGTTTAATCTTAGTAATAATTTCGACAATTTTTTTGGTTTTATATTCATGTGGTTATATTATATCTGTATGAGACAGAAATGTTACAAAGAATTGATTTCTAACATGTTAAATAATTTTTTATTAATTGATTCACCAAAAACATTGGCTGATTTCAATTTTTTAGATTTTCGATTGGTGTTTTAACATGTTACTGTTAGTTAAGCACCGATGGTCTAGCGGTTAAGTGCGGCTCGATGGTCTAGCGGTTAAGTGCGTCGCCTTTCAATCGAAAGGTTGCAGGTGCGAAACTGGTCGCTAGCTAGTCGGTTGTGTCCTTGGGCAAGGCACTTTACGGACATTGCCTGAATCCAGCGGATTAATGGGTTCTACCAAATTGAAGAAACATGTCTATCACATACAACACACTGCAATAGCTCCGGTAACCCGACGATGGGCGCGAGGTGATCTGACGATTGCCCGTGTGATAACCCCTGGGGTTTTCCCATTCACGGGGATAAACATGAATATCCTAATCCTATCCTAATATCCTAAGCAGCAGTATGCAACTGGATAGGTTCTGGTTAAATCTCCTCTTATAAACTCTGTAAGATCAGGGTAGGTGTATGGGATTAAACCTGGTAAGGTTAAAAAAACATAAGTAAATTTAGTTTTTCCTCCTTTTCAAGTTGACTTTCCTTGCGATACCTCAATTCAGTCATATTAGATGGTTTGTTCTCACTTATAATATTATTTAGCATTACAAAACTTTGTAACTTCAATATTCTAAAATAGTTAATTATAAAGTCTTATATTCTTAAATTCTAGTAGCTTATTTTGTAGTTCTGCTATTACTACCATTCTTTGGTATAGGGTAAAACACATTCTATGTTGTAAGTTTAAAATTACGAATACTGTAAAAACAGTTATAAAATTAAATGAAAGAAAATTCGAAATTAAAACAGCTCCATTTTTGCAGTTTGCTATTCTGGACTGATTTGGGTTTGAAGCCCTACATTGCAAAAGCATATTTAAATGGAGACAACGCACAAACGGTGATAACGACAGTTGTGGGTTGGCCGAGCGCACTTACCATTGATTATGTTACTGAAAGAATCTACTGGGGTGATGCGCATCTCAATGCAATACAGTAAGTGCATTTTGTTTATTCATTTTTTATAACTCAATAGGGAGGAACCAAAATATCAACTCTCCAGACAGGCTGGGTACCTAGTAAATAGCTTACAGAAGAACTGGATATCCCATAAATAACCTTTTTTTTAATAAGAACTATTATGCTCCTATGGTAGAATATGCATGGCAAGCAAATTGGTCAAATTGTATTACTTCAACCCAAACTTTTATGCCTATGTGGATTAAGGTTACACAAACATACTGGTATTATAATCACTAATAGATCATCTTGCAAGTATGCCAACAACATCAAACTTGGTTATCATAATATTGCACAAACAAAATATGCTAACAATTATAAATATTTATCAATTACAGGTTTTCTGACATGGATGGTAACAACAGACACAGGTTATATTTGAATGGTTTAAACCAACCCATGGCATTTGCTATCACCTTCTTTGAAAGCTATATCTACTGGACTGATTATTCCACCTACTCCATGTATAAGGTTGTCCACCCCTTGTGTACACTTATGTTTAAAATTGTCTGGTAATGTATTTAAACCAAATTTGATTTGAATATCAACCGCAGCTATGGAATAAAACAGATTGCATGTATGCTATATAAATTCTACCAGACAGTCACCAGTTTTGCTACTTAAAAAAGCACTTTTCTAAAATGGCTTGAAACAAACGTTAGCAAACTAAGTAAATCCAGTTTTGTCCAATAATTAAAATATGAAAATGTTTTTTTTAACTATACGTACTTAAAAACCATAATGCAAAATACACACTGCAACAATATACCTACCTGACCGCAGATATACTGACCTTAGCCAACCACAATAAAAGAAAAAGAGCAAAAACAAAAACAAATCCTGTTTTTATATCTTATAGGCTCATGGGTTAGACGGTTCTAACCTCCAGCGATTGGTCAACAGCACACATCGCCAGTATGATCTGCATGTTGTGCATCCATATAGACAGGATAACCGATGTATGTATTGCGTTTAATATGTAAATAAGACTACCTGGAGCACCCATATATGAATCAGTGCTATTGTCTTAGACATGTTCTGTTGAAATGAGTGCTGTGTAACGCTATTCGATTATTCACTTGGTTATTGTGATAAATTTGATCAAAGTGTAAGTGTTTACAAGAATGTTACTCATGCCAAAGTATGTTATACAATTGCAGTGACAAACCCATGCGAAATGAACAATGGAGATTGCTCCCATTTATGTCTTATGGCGATGGATGGAAACAAAGAATGCAAGTGTCCAGATAACTTTGTTTCTGTGAGTGTTGGAATTACTGGCACTAGGTGAGTGTAATTAATTGTTTATCATAATTTTCCCTAGTTGGGCATAATAATCTGTACTTTTGGGAGTTTTTTTTATATTTTTAAACATGTTTTGTTAAATTAACATGCACTGATAATTCACCTAGGATTTCTTAATCAATAATGTACTTTAAGCAAGAAAGGTTGTAATTATACAGATAGAGGCGAAATGCATTATTATACACAATATTTTTCTCTTGTTATTAAAACAATATTTAGTGTTGTATGTGGGTTCGGGAGGGTTTATAAACTTCAGCTCAGAATTTCTAAAGAGATAATTACAATAGATGTAAAAAAAACTTTTTTTAGTTTTAATGATATTGTAGAGTGTAGAAGTAGACCAAACATTATATTTGCGGTGTCCAAAAAGGGTTTATAACACTTGCTTTATATTGTACTATACCTTAAGAAGATTCAGTATCTAATGAATGTAGTCACTTAATAACCATCTCTCCAGTGGTTTTGGCAGCTTCGGCAAATGCTCTGGCTTCATCATTGATTGACAGAAATTCTTTAAACACACAATGTTCCATACTCAGATGCTTCCCTGCATGCACATCTGCGCAATACAGATGTGATTCCACGGAGAAATGCATTCCAATATACTGGAAATGTGATGGTGTGGAGGATTGCCCAGATGGTAGCGATGAACCAGACACCTGCCGTAAGTTTCCCTTTTATATATTAGAATTGTTGTTTTCTAATGTATACTTATACACAGTTACAATGCATTTTTAAATTCTCATAAACAAGATATGTGATGCATTTGTATGGGTACAAGACTCAACAATGTTATACTACCAGGTTCTAAGTCCATGCCTTGTTTCCCTGGGCAAAACACTTCCTGACTGTGATAACATTGTATTCTGATAGATAGACTATCCAACATTGTTTTTAGCCAATGTTGCTAAAACCCAGTGGTATTTCGGGTTGCACAAAACTCTACAACATTCTCCATCGTATTCATGATTCAACACATTGCAATTGCCGGTAATGGACAAAAGATAATCCACCAAATTTTAACACCCATGAATTTTTTTTCCACCAGGGAGATTTCAAATATTCCATTCTATCCTAGAAATGAACTCTACCTTTCTTGATAATAATACATAAACATAACTCTTATGTTTTAAATCATTAAAAATCATGCTTTTATCTTTTTTTAAATCGTTGTGCAACTTCTCCACAATTATGAGCCGCACAAATAATCTTAACCTGTAACTTCTGCAGCGCCTAGATCCTGTCCCATAGGCTACTTCCAGTGTGTAGACTATGGTTGTGTGAAGCCTGAGTACATGTGCGATGGTGACAACGACTGTGATGATGGAAGCGACGAAGTTAACTGTGGTAGGTTGGATTGATGATTTCGTGTGCTAAACATAAATTTAAATCCGCATGTGAGTATTTTGCAACTGCATGGTGAGGTGGTTAGGGTTTATAACCAGACAGCCACCAGATTTTACCCATGTGATTTACAGTGAGACTGTTATTCTGGGATTGTCTCTTAATTGGAGTCTCATCCATATGCTGGATTTGTATTAATCATTAAAAACTACAGTTCTATCAAATAGTCCCTGGAGCCTTTAGATTATCTTTGTCAAAACGCCCTTTTAAACATGTCACAATTTTTAATATTGGCTAAAATATCCATCTCATCATTTCCACCCTCTTCGTAAAGTGATTTTCCATGGCCTTCCATTCCACAAAGTAACTTACCACTTCCATGGGTGAGCTAAAAACCATACATTGCACCAGATGACTACCCGTGCCTGGACACCCAGTTCAAATGCGGCAATGGTAAATGCTTGAGCAACTCAAGGGTGTGCAATGGATTTGATGAATGTGGAGATAACAGTGATGAAGATGCAGATATGTGCGCGTAAGTTGATGAGATGACCTGTACTATTTAATTATTTTGTTTACTAATTTAAAACTGTGTCTCTGGATGAAAACCTTCTCCAGTGGAATTAAATGTTTTAAAATTTGAATAAAACACAAAACTTATTCGTTTAAAACTATTCGTTTCATGTATCTACTTAGCAAACAGTACTAAAATCTTTTAAATCTAATTACTTGAAAAATATAGTTACAACCTTTTTCTTCCATCGTGGGTTGTCTTTACTGTGTGTTTTTGGGCAATTTCCATCAATTTATTAATGTAATAAAATATAAGCTTCTCACCACTAAGCACACAAACAACTCAACAGCCAACACACCTGCCCGGTGGGTCACTTCCAATGCGACAATGGGCGCTGCATACCCAGCAACTGGTGGTGCGATGTCGATAATGATTGTGGAGATGGCTCAGATGAACCAGTAGCAGTGTGTGGTAAGTTTCTTGCATATCTTGTTTTATAGCTTGCGATGAATTTATAGTTATAAAATGAAAATTGTAATTTTAAATTTTATCCGGTTTAGTTAACAGAACTTTA
The DNA here is from genome assembly GCA_000149265.1 of Ciona savignyi. Taxonomy (NCBI): domain Eukaryota; kingdom Metazoa; phylum Chordata; class Ascidiacea; order Phlebobranchia; family Cionidae; genus Ciona; species Ciona savignyi. Next base: position 73,316 of record CH003098.1, read on the forward strand.
TGGTGTCTTATATACAGTAGAAATGTTACTTAACACTTGTTTGATATATTATATAAATAGCAAGCCAATTATGGTGTACATCATGCCATTGAATAGTTGCATTTATGAACTTCAAAACAAAGGAAATAGAATCTATACATTAAAAATTATGGGTCCCTACAATTCTTTTTATTCATCTGTAATTCTCCAGCAAGCGACCAACATGTATGCAGACCTGAGCTCGACTTTGCCTGCAAAACCAATTACAGGTAAGCCTATTGAAAACACACACACACACAAGTGAACAGCAATCATTTTGTAAATAAGTGTACTATCCTCACAACTCGACTATGGGCCGTCTAATAATTTGACAATAACCTGTTTTATAATGCATTGTATTGTCCTCTAAAGGAAAATACCAAAATACTCTACTTGAACTCAGTATGCTGAACAGTGTTGTTGTGACCAATAGCTCTTTTATTAAGTACTCATTTTCGGCTTTAACTCTTTCACTACCGGCTAAATGCATTAATTTAAACATGCTGTACCGCAGTGTTTTTTTTCCTTTTTTAGTCATTTTCAAATTAGCACAGTTTTTTAAAAGTTTATGCTATGATATAATATTTAGTATGTTTAGAATGATATTTTACCCCTCTTTTAAACAAGCCGCATACCTAGAATCTACTTCCAATAAAGAATATATTATGTAAATTTTAGTGAACATCACTTTATATGTAAAGAAAATTTTGCTCGACTTTGACAAATTTGAGGGGCACTGACAAACGAAATACTCACTAATTATTGGTATGCCCAAATGCTATGAAAATTGGAATGTAGATTGTATAATAGTTTTTGTACTCAGGAAAATTTGAACTGTATTTTTATCTTCAGTAGTTTTTCTACTATTCCTAATTAAAATTTCTCCTTATTATAACTATATTTTGAAAAATTGAACCAAAACGCATTGAAGTTTTTAGAGTTTTGGAGAACTAAGACAGTGAAAAATCTAAAAAAGAACAGTAAAGAAAGTGTAAAAAGGGCATACAAAAGCAAACAAACACGAATACTATTTTCAATATTCTCGAATTGTATGATATTCTTCAAAGTATGGCACATCGAACTAGCTGGTCTTGCCGCCTTTTTCTTTATCGTGCGCTCAGCAGGCCCAGCTGGATTCATACTTTGGTGAACACGAGGCAAACCGCCTGCTGCTAAAAACGACACCAACGCTCTCCTTTTTATCTCAACGGCACGAAATTCACAGAGAATGTAGAGAAAGACTTGCTTGACAAAACGAGCTTCTTCGAAAGTTAACACGACTTCTATTCGCTGAGTTAGTCACGTGTAAATTCGATAGAGATAAGAGGCGAAACCTCTAAAAATATTACTCCTCGCATTTTCAATATTTCTCCACGAAAAAAAAGGCTATTACTCCTCGCATTTTCAATATTTCTCCACGAAAAAAAAAGGCTATTACTCCTCGCATTTTCAATATTTCTCCACGAAAATTACAGAGAAAAAATTAGAGGATTTCCTTGATCGAATGAGCCATAGCTGAGGTCTCTACCATTACGCATTGCAGAGAAATCGTTCTTTAGATTTGCACCTGTTTTTGTGGAACGCGGGACACCATGTTTTTCCACTAACTCGCGATATATCACGAGTTGGGGCGCAAAGAGTTAATCAGTTAATCAACTATGATCTAAATTATATAATCCACTGGTTATTTCACACACAAATAAAATAGTAATGTGCTCAACTCCTATACTAAAAAGGTATAATATATTGGCATGTTTTGGCAAAGTTTTGTAACACACCTTATCAGCGTGCAGTGATGCGCTGGGAACATCAAATTTATGGTGGATCAAGTAGATTTATGCTGCTAATTCAAACTGCTCTGCTAGTGGCATAAAAAAATGTAGGCCGCAATGATCGAGTTTGATCCCTTCCCACCCCATACCCCTTCATAAATGTGTGCTCTACTGTTGCTTTAATTGATATACCTTCTAAATGATGCCTAGTCCAATGAAATCAATTTGATCATGCAAAACTAATATTAATTAATAAACACAATATCTTTGGCTAACCGACTGGGCACTCATAACATTTTGACAAATGATTCAACCACCATGTGTTTTCCCACCATATAAAAACCAAACTAACGTATCTTAAAAAAACACACTAAGAAGACCAGCAACCAAATATTAGAAAAACTGTAATTTAACCGATTTTCCAAACAGGTGCGTTCCAAAGTATAGCATGTGCAATGGCATTGATGACTGCTATGACAATTCCGATGAAGAACAGTGCAGTCAAATGACCTGTGACCCGTAAGTTTTTAGTTTTGTTTTTCTGCTGGGCCATACGATGTGTTAACATTCTAAATGCTCTGTAAGCATTTGAGCCAAAAACTCTGTGTAATATGTTGCAATATGCATGAAGATATGTATTCTGAACCATACTTACCACTATAGCTGTAACTATGAGCTAAGTTAAGATGAACAATAACTCCCGCACTATAACTGTAATTCCCAGCAAAAAGAATACTAAACAACACCCATGTGTGTATTCTAAACTGTTCATGTCATGAGATTGAAATGAATCACTAACCCCATCCTCTCAGAAACAATGATTACCAATGCCCCAACTTCCGCTGCATACCACTGAGATGGAGGTGCGATGACTACAATGATTGTGGGGATAATTCGGATGAGGTGGGGTGTGCTCCTCGTCAGTGTAGTGAGTCAGAGTTCCGCTGCGACAATCTACAGTAAGATTTCTATATTTTGTATAATATTCTGACTTTTATCACTATGTTACTATTTTACAACTTAATTTTTCCACATTTGAAAATATAACTTGTAAATAGGTATTAACAAACGTTTTCTTTTGTCTTTTGAATGTTCTCGAACAAGACAAATAACACACATTGCTTGAACCCCAAATTCATCCAGAACGTTATATCTTCTTAATAAAGAAATGAACAAAAAAAAACAAAACAAAAGTAGTAATGTAATCTGCAACACACTGTAATGACTAATTTCAACTGGGAAACTAGGTTTTTGGCCGATGTTTAAGTCACACTAGCTTTTATCCGCTTCAAGGAAAACATACATAAATTTTATGTTTGGATATCTGTACTTTGAAGATACATCTTGCATCTAGGGTTATAAAAGCAGGCAAAACACCGGAGTTTACCATTCATTTTTTTCTTTTCCGTTTAGATGTATACCTGGTGATTGGGTTTGTGATCAGTATGATAACTGTGGAGATGGCTCAGATGAAAGAGGATGCACTGCTGCTACATGTTCAACTGGTATGTAAATCAAGTGTGGCCACTCATACTCCTGTCGCAGTGTGTTAAAAATGTTAAAAACTAGAATCATCAATCATTATATCCCATTTTATATAACCCACAATAAAACTATATCTTTTTAAGAATCAAGAAAAATATTTTCATAGGCTTTTTCGAATGTACATCCGGGCACTGCGTGCCGAGTTCTGTGGTATGTGATGGGGATCGCGATTGTTTGGATGCAAGCGATGAAGCAGCATGTGTTCCAAAGTTTCCCGGTGGCCGATACTGTCCCAACAATCGGTTCCAGTGCGACAACCATGTCTGTGTTAACCTCAAGTAAGTGCAATGTTAAGCAACATAACTGAAATAATCCCTTTTTTTAAGATTGTTTAAGTACTGTACCATTAAACTGATATTTGTTACTTTTCCTGGTGTTGCGATTATTGTGATCGTTATTTTGCAGCCTTAAGTAATGAAATTAAAAACAATTATCATCAGGCGTATCGTAAAAATATGGAATTTAGATTTCTGGAAAAAAATTTCTGATTTTCTTCCATAAACGCTAAACAGAGTCTGTAAATTAGCACATCATTTAAACAGAGTTTAACAATTTATTCACTTACTTGGATCTGTTAAAAATTATACTTCACTTCACCTTCTAGCTTCCGCTGTGATGGACAGAATGACTGTGGAGATGAATCAGACGAATACCCGAGCGTTTGTGGTGAGATAACATTAATGGCTTTACTTTCATTTTTATGTATTTTAGTAATCTGCCATTTTTTCCTGTTTTTGTACCAAAATAATTCGTGTTATGTCATATAGCGAAGAAAAGAAAAGTGAACTAATCTAACATGGGTTTTGTTGTCATAATAGCTGTTCTTTAGTGTGGAGACGCATATTTTTACTTTTGTACTAAGCTTCTAACTCAGGACAGTTATTTGTTTGATTGGTCTGTTTTGGAAGGTTGCCTGTATAAGTCGAAAATTATAACTTCTCAACCGTCTTTGGGTATTTTCATATTTGTTTTAGTAGGGCATTTGGTAGTCATTAGTTGGACAGGTAGTTGGTTTAAAGCCTACTCCACTCAACTTTGATTGTGTACTTAAACAAGGCAGTTTGTTAAGTTAGGTTGACTAAATACATTAACGTAATTAGGTCTTGATTGTATTGTATTCAACCAAAACAAATAAATTTATTGGGAAAATAAATTATCTATCCATTCACAAGCTTTATTACATCAATTGTTCTGCAGAATCAATCGATTGTGTTTCTCCGAAATGGCGCTGCGAAAAAACACGTTTGTGTATATTCGAGAACCAGAAATGTGATGGAAAGGATGATTGCAAGGATGGAACAGATGAGACGATTGAGATGTGCCATCCGACCACTGTTGCTCCCACCTGCACGTATGAACAATTCAAAGTGTTGTGTTTAACATGATAGAATACTCATGTATATTTCTGTAAATGGAAAAATGCAGATGGTGTTATAATATGCCTTGTGGCTTTTTGTCAGATGACCCGGTACCCTTTATCACATTACCAGAGCTATCTCATTGTGTTAAATTCCATGTATTTTTAATCTATCTTATATCAGTTTAAATGTTATTTTACATTCTAATAGAAAATAATTAAAGCTTGCAACAGAAAAAAATGCCTCGCAAACAGCTAATTGCCTGACTAACATGGTTTAAATATATTGATAGTCAAATATTTAATGGCTATGTGCAATACAGTTTCATTTTGTCACCAGAAAACATTGCGTTGTAACAATCTTTTTAATCAAGAAACCCTAATCATTTCCAGAGCTGGCCAGTACAAGTGTTTTAATGGTAAATGCGTATCTGAGCTGGTGGTTTGCAATGACGTCGATGACTGTGGGGATCAGACTGACGAAAGTGGATGCCGTGAGTTCAACCATGTGTTTGTGCCAATCCCAATGGCATAAAAAACACTCAATTTTGTTGCAGTACATGCTGATTCCAGAATAATTTAAAGAATACTTACCACATTAGTTGAAAAGCCTGTTTTGAGTGTGCTTTTTTCTGTTTAATTTAAAAGAAATGTCAATTTTTTTTAATTTACTGGATTTAAGTAAATTCCGTTTTTCTGCCATAGTCAAACAAAGACAAAATCACATTGCTTTGATCATGTCATTCTTCGACTGATAAACGTTTTCTTTTAAACACTTCTGATTAATGACATAAATGCAGACAAGGGAGACACCACCCACACATGCGCAGACAAGCCGTGCGAACAAGTCTGCACCACCATACCCAGCTTCGGGGAGATACCAGGCTACTATCTCTGTTCTTGCAATGATGGATTTACCGTAAGTGGTTTCAAGTCCATGGACATTATGCACACATTGCAGGCAGTACAAATTATCATAGATAGTACATTGCACCTATGACATCGGCTTTAGCTTGCTGAAATGTCTATTGATGTTATTCTTATGCATATTAAGCTGTAGAGTTGTGGTTTAAATAGTTAATTTGGCTTGACTTCCTTGGAAGTTTTCATTTACTATCACTGACACCATGCCTGTGTTAAGCCAGTTAAGCTGCTAAACAGATCCGGCTATCATTTTGTAGGATAAAGTAGTGTGGTGTTTTAAGTCTGCACAACATCTTCACAAGCTATAGTTCCTTACCTCTAAGATAAACACAGATATACAACCAATGATCAGGATGCACTGTATATTCGTATGTTTAATCTAGGAGATTTTCAAATCTTTCAAAAAATAGCTTAAATTTTGGTGTAAAATTTTCTCTTTAATTGTTCATAGGTAAATAGTGACAACACTCATTCATGTGACGATATAAATGAGTGTTTCGAAAGCTGGAGTACGTGTTCGCAAATCTGCAGGAATACTAAAGGATCGTACCAGTGTGAATGTGGGGATGGCTATGTGCTCTCTGGCACCACTGAGTGCTCAGCTGAAGGTGCGAAAGTGTTTTGCATGAAAAATTTAATAGAATTCATCAAAAAAATTGATGAATTTTACTTAAACCTATCTTCCCAGGTTTTTCAATGATGCTGATAGCAGACGAACAGGATGTGATAACATACGATGTTTTGAATGATAAGGAGGCTAAACTTGTACAGAGGCAACTGAGAATGGGTGCCATGGATTACGCTTATCTTGGTGGGAATCAGAGCGTGCTTATATGGACTGATACTGCAACACACACAGGTACATGACAATTTTATGTTAAATAGGATTAATTACATAAATAAAACATGGAAAAATAAAAGTTTATAAAAAACACATAGTGAAAAAGACCTTGGATTCCTTAATCTGCAAGAATTAAATAAACTCCCATTTCTTGTTCCCACAAAAAACACAACTAATTTAAAACACATCTCCACAGATGCCACAGGCATACAGACAGTAAAGCCTAAGATAGTACGAACCATGATGCCATACATAGATGGCTCCACCAATAACTTTGGCATCTCACAAGACCTTGCCGTGCCTGGGTTGACTAAACCCAATGGAATCGCTGTGGATTGGGTGACACAGTAAGTTTGAATGGTTTCTGTAGTGTGTGGACATTTTTATCATGCTCTGGCATTTAGATTATCAGAGCTGGTTATCTTTAGAACAATTCATTGTAACATATATTAGTTACAATACGTAATTAGTTTAAGTCACTTCTGTTGCTCACTGATGGTAGGGAGCATATGCATCATGTCCACATCAACTAATGTATTATGTCCACATATAAAACTATTATATTTTATCAGGAACATATACTGGACCGATGAAACAGCTGGTACTATAACAGTGTCCTTGTTAGATGGAAGATACCCTAAGACATTGATTGATAGAATCGACACCCCCCGTGCTATTGTGGTCAACCCCAAATCATCGTAAGTCAAAGTTTGCTACATGTATTGTTTAGTTATAAAAATAAGAAGGTTTTAGCTGAATTCAAATACCACTAAAACCATCAAGTTTTATGTTTCATAGCACATTTCTCCAACCCAGTGATACATCATAACAATTTGCTATTTTGTAAATTTATTAATTAATATTTTATAAAAATTTATATATACACTAGGTTTGTTTGACTAAAAGCTAAATTAGCTCATTTGAAGAGGTGAAATAGCATACGTGTTAAGTACATTAAGTGCAAAATGGCCATCGAACTTTTTGTTATTAAATGACAGTGCAATTGCTATATATGTAGCTGGTGTTAAAAAATACAAGATGTGGGTTCATGCAAAATAGAGAAGGCTATTTTCGCCGTGAAATGATTCAGTTGATAAAAAACTCAATGCAGTTATTAATGAGGCTTACACATCCAAGGCAGAAATTCCATAAATAGATTCTTAAGTTTCTAAACAAATGATAAAAAATGATAAACCCCCAGATACATGTTCTGGACAACACTTGGGCTAACCCCTGCAATATACCGATCTCATATGGATGGAGGGAGCATCATCCAATTAGATGATGTTGTGGTTGGGTATCCAACTGGACTCGCAATCGACTATCAACATGGGGGCAGGTAAGGTTGATTTGAACATTTTGGCTGTAGCCTCTGCTTCTTTATTATGGAATCAACATTTTTTCTTTATATCAACTAAACTGTGGACATTTTTACATTGTGCTTGAAGTAGAGTTACCACATATTTTGTATATAATAACCTTGCTTTAGTTTTTGCATAACCCATTAAACCACTGGGTTCAAGTATCATATGCTAAGTGCCAAGGATACAAGTAGCTCCCAGCTGGTTGTGTTTCCACCTTTTTATATTTGGCATTTGAAGTGCTACCATGTAACCAACTGGTCGGACAAAAATCTTGCATTCCAACCGACTTGTAAATACAGATTATACATATGCGATGAACAAGCAGATAGAATTATCGCCGTCTCTCAGCATGGACACAACCAAGTGAATATTGCTAGAGGTATAAATCTGCACTTTTGTATGTGACTAGCCATAAAAAGTTTAAGCACTATTATCTTGGGTTACAATATGTTTTCCAAATTGTGGCCAAACATTTGTACACACACTGCATTTATTATTTTATTTTAATTTATTTTTTTATTAATAAGTTTTAAAGTAGAAATTTCCATGTTTGTCTCGTAAAAAATTACTAGAAATAAGAAGGAACTGCTAAAACAACTGAATCTCTAGCATTGCATTGTAACCAAACCCTTTGTGCAGGTGCAGGAAACCCGATTAGTGTTGAAGTATTTGAAAACACTGTGTACTGGACAACATCAGATAAATCACTTTATCGAAATGAAAAATTTGGAAGAGGTGTGAAGAAGTTGCTTCGAAGGGGCTTAAAAAGTGCAAGTGATATAAAAATATATCACCCAAGCAGATATGAATCAGGTAGTGGTGATTGTTACTGTGATTTGTGTCCAGTGTGAGGGGTAGGCATCATTTGTGGTTCCACACTTGTCAATGTCCGAGAATGTTTAAAGATTTGGTTCAAAGATGTGGATATCTTAATAAACTAGTTAATGCTGTTGTGGTTAACCATCTTGTCTTTAAAGAAGAGGTCATCACAGGGGAGTTTACATTTTGCTTAATTTAATTAAATCTTTAACATATAAAGCTCATGACTGGGCCAAATCCCATACATTATTACCCAGTCTTACATGTTCTCATACAATATAAGGCTTAGGCCTATAAGGCTTATTACAATAATAAGCCAAATTAAATAATTCAATGTGAGCACACTAATATGTGATTCTAGTGTAATTTAACTAATTTTTTGCTTGTATTATAATGATGAATAAAATCTGAACTTATATCTGCAGTGGCGCAACGTTGCAAGGCAGATTCTTGCAGCCATCTGTGCCTGTTGAGCCCTGGTTCGTACACATGTGCTTGCCCCGATGGCTCCAGCTTCTTCCCTGGCAGTGCTAGACAGTGCGACGCAAGCTACGTTGCCCCACTTCCTCAGCTGTCAGTGTGCCAGTGTCGCAATGGTGCCACTTGTACCTACGATGAAAATTCGATGCCCGTATGCCTGTGAGTTTATGTATTTTGTAGTCTGTATTGAAACAAATGGACACACTAACAACATAGGATGTTCTTGTTTATTTCATCTGACTGGAAAATGCAAAGTGAGTTGCAGCATTTAGATAACCTAATGCCCCCAGCTGAGTTACTAAAGTTATTGTATTTTATTAAATATAATAGAGACTAAATTATATATTTATGTTTATATAATTTTGTTTAATTGACATAATAGAGGCTATAACACATTACAAACTGATTTTACCATGTTCCCCATTCTATCCAATTTGATGAAATTAAATTTATTTGTGCAACAGAACATGACTATGGTATTGATTATGAACTGTATACGTTTATACATTAAAATGGAATTAAGTAATATTTTAAAATGTCTCAAAATGAAAAAATGTTGTTTTAGCTTTTTTTATGCTTAGATCTTAAAACTATTTATATTAAGCACTATTTATTTATATTTTGTTGATTTCTGATTGTTTTAAGATGTGCTTCTGGCTTCTTCGGAGTAAACTGTGAAAATGGAGCAAGCGTTCCCCTGCCAAGCCTAGCTGATGGAGGTAAATCTGTCTTTTATATACTTCTAGTTTAGTGAACACAATTGGAATATTAATAATACGGGTTGTGACTGTAAAACCCTACTGGTTTAATCACATTGTACCTGAGTGAAACATTTCTAATTGTTTTCCAATAAATGATGTGTACTCTTACCCACATGGGAGTGAAAACTATGAATCATCTGCCTATGTATATGGACACAAATGCCTTTGACCAAAAAAAGCATTTATTTGAAGAGTGATATTTTATATTTCAGCACTCACAGGCATAATAGCGGCAGTGGTGGTCATTATGGTTGTTATTGGTGTCGCGGGATTCTTTTATTTCCGAAAGAAAAACTCAGGGTATTTCGACTTTTATTTGTTTGTTCAATACTAATTTTAAATTTTAAATTGTTCTTTATGTAAACAAAATATAGGCAACACGTATTATTCAGAGATATATCACATAGAAATTATAAAAAAAATTCAAAAAAATATAAGATGACAGAATTATTACAAATATTTTTGTCTACAGATCCATACTGTGTCAACATAAAAATCTAAAAATAAATAACATTTTTTTCAAGTTACGAATTATCATTATTGTCAAACTGTTTAAAAGGTCATGTAAGAAAATGCTAATGACTAACCCATGTCAGGACTGAGTTAAAATCCGACTGCAATTGGCCCTCGTTGAGCATTCCATGCTGTAAGACGAGTGAATCGGCTGCGGTAAGCTTCGACAACCCGGTAACTTACCACCGAGACGATGAAACTGCTGCTGATGATGCTCCATCATTTAATGGTAGTGACGGTAATAGGCAGGTGAGCATTGCGATTTACAAATCAATATATAAGATATGCAGCTTTTAGGTGAATTCAAGTAACCTTATAACAAGGCTTTTTAATTTTTTTTTATTTTGGTATAAGTCTCTTAATTGGTATAAGTCTCTGTGAGTTTTGTTGTGCCGGTAATAGTATGAGTTAAAAATAATGGCATAACTAAGCATAAAGTGAATTACTGAGCCACCAACTACCAGCTGCATTATGACTTCTTATTTTCAGGTTGGGACTGAAGTGGACCCGTCTTATTCAAACCCTGGATACAGGGAAGAGGTAGTGCCCTTAATATATTTTATTTTAATATTTATGTGTTACTGCCACAAGCATGTATCTATTTATTAGTATGGTTTGGTGTTCTGTTTATATCCTGAAAGTTTGTCAATGAAATCTACGCTTAATTATTTAATTGCGCATAGAATAGTTTTTTTTACTTATGATACAACACAACTACCAGCCGATTTTTAGGGAATACAAAGTTCAGACATGCCATATGAGTACTATAAGATTTGAGTCAGTTGTCAAACCTAGCTTGTTCTAAGGCCGGTTGCAAAAGATGTGTAACTATTTTATAGGTCGCATCCGCATAAAGTAATTTTTTTACACCAGCATAAATTATTTTAGTATGAACCATGTGATGCATTAAACTTTACAAAATTCCAGGATTACTCGGATAAACACTCAAGTGATAAGACTGGCTTATCACAAATGAGAGCTGGATATTCCAACCCCAGCTATAAATCCAAATCCTCTGACAAAGTTTACTTTGTAGATGACCCAGATAATACTTTGGCTTAAACAACTTGTTCTTGATGTCCTTTTTTCTCTTTTTTGTCAATTTTCATTAATTGTAATATTGCGCAGGTTCGTTAAAAATTGCAATAAAATCACGCATTTAAAATTGGTTTTGTTAAGTAAACCTTTAGGTATAACTTTCAACTTTCGTTTGTGGGGTTGGCAATTAGGTTTGGCGTGTTCGTAGCAGCCATGTGGGTGCGCATTCCTGTTGAGACATGATCCAAAAGAAGATAAAACCGATACAAAATTGTGTAGTAAAACCATATCGGTAACGAACTTATTATGGATTCGAAACATAGCCTAAGTGAAAAAATACTAAAACTTGATCTATGTTATTATTGTTGTGTTTTTATATCGCGTTTCCCCCAAACCTTTTGTCCTTTTTAAACCATTTTGTTCGTCAATCAACTTACAGGTATTTGCTGGGGCTACAATACATTCAACGGATTTGTGTGCAGAAACTCTACATATAATATTATTAGTATTCCTATTTGTGTTCATATTAAACTTTTTCAAGTCACAAGACACAAAACATCGTTTGAAAGAGCATATGGAAAACTGTGATTTTTTTTAAACTAAAACAACGTAAAAGAACTTTGGTATTACTTGTACGAAAAACTGTAGAAAACGTATTTGGAACTTTTGTATAATGGGTTTTGTTATACATTTTTTTTATATCACAAAGCGGCCAAATGGAGTTATCTTGATTTTACAAATACTAGGTTGCTAGGAACGCTAAAATTTGTGGTATTTAAATTTATCTAGGTACTTTATAGTTTACATCATATCGTCATTGATTCGCATTGTAGGTTTATAGATCGTATCACGTGTTTACATGCATTGTCACACATTTTGCGTTTCAGGTTGATTGATTATAAAAACATTAACATCTTATTTATAAAGATATGTAATTAAACCTAATTGTGTGTCTTATTATTGGGTGATAGACTAATAGGGACCATAGAGTCGTGGTTACGACTAGTGAATCAACATTCTTTAAGTATGCTCTAGCAAAGAAAAATAAATCAATAATACAGTTGTTTGTTATTGACCTGGCTGGCGGTGTAAATTAATTTGCAGTCTAGCTATTTTATTGCACCTGTACGACAAGAATGTCTTTGGGCACCATTCAAATATCTGGCGAAACTTTGTCGTCCAATGAAGTCAAAGACATAAACAATTCGTTGCGAAACCACTCCGTTACGTTGCTTTCCCTACGCAATTGCAAGGTATGGGTTTGAATGGTGTTAATATATAATCGGTATATATGATACTGCACAAGTGTAATAATAGCATAAAACGTATTTTTTGTTTGTAATCTATGTATACCCACTTATATAAAGTGCAGCGGACTGGGTGACCTTCTGATATTTCACTGCCTTGGCCGACTGCTACTTTTTTCTATTATTTCTTTATGTTTTTTACTGTTGAAACCTTTAGTTCATGGGGTTACTCAAAGATTTGCACTATGGAATTCACAATGGTATTCCATTGACAATTGGTTAATGGTCACCCTGATATGTTCTCAGTGCACCCAACAAAATATATTTAACCTGTACCGTTTAAAGAACTAATAGCATTGTGTAGGAATAGTTGGTGCATTTCATTATATTATTAAATCAGTGTACAGTGTATAAATTTATAAATCTTAAAATTGTAATGTAAATTTCCCACAGATTAGTGATGATGATTATCAAAAATTGATACGTTCTGTTGGCAAAACTTCATCATTGCTCCAATTGAACCTAAACCTTGGCATGGTCAACAGTGATGAGCGGACAATTTTATTGGCTGATGCTCTTAACCGTAATCGATCTATTCAATCACTATAGTAAGTTGGTTTTTATTTTGGCACATTATTGTATAGTAAGTTGGTGTTTATTTTGGTACATTATTGTAATAGGCAAATTAATGCAATCTCATTACTAGATTTGTCGTCTGCATCCGTTATATTTAATACTTATTTCCTTTTTAAAATGATGTGTTTATTGATTTGTTTTTCTGTCTTTTCCTGTTTCTGTGATGAAATTGTTTTATTTGCTGCTATTTAGATCAGGACAAAAAATGAATGGACTACATTAATACAAATGCATGGAAAATATGTCATTGCCAGACACTAGGTAGAAAGTTTTAGTTTGAAGGCAGCAATGTTTCCTTTTTACCTGACTATAAGGTCATTTTATAAGATAGGATATTTATGTTATTTTAAGCTATTACAGTGTGTTGTGTATGATTTACACATTCCTTCAATTTATTAGAACCCATTAATACTCTTGAGTTTAGGCAATGTCTAAAGTGCCTTGCAAAAGCACACAACAGTTTCTTCCGCTAAAAGACGATGCCCTAACCCACCAAGCTAATCGGTCGGATTAAGTACAGATTAAACTTATAATACCAAGTTTATTTATATGGTTACTTAACTTTTTATGGGCAAGGCAATTCGAGTTTTGTTTTTATTTTATATAATATGGTATTGAATTGAATAAGAATTGTTTCGGAAATATAAAAATTCAAAATACTTTTTTAAGTTTTTACCTAAATATACTAAAAGTAGTAATGCTTTTAAAATAATCTGCAACACAGTTACACAGTAAAAAAATATGGGTACCTGTGAATAACCAGAAATATGTTATTCATTTAAAAATTCAATTTTAACAGTTTGCATGGAACGCCAATGGGTGATGATAGATTTGGTTTGATAAGCAAGTCTTTATCGAACCACCCTTCCCTAGTAGATTTGGACATAGGGGACTGTATGCTGAGCGATAAGAGTGTACGACGCTTGTGCAATATGTTGCCCCCTGATGGAGCTAAACCAGGTGATTTGTCAATTACCCAAATAATGTTTCAATAGATAGCAGTGTATGTTAATAAAAAAAAAAAATTGGAAAGGTTTTTTATTTTAAAGATTTATATATACAAATAATTGGAAACTTTAATTGTTTTTTCGATTGGATAAATAGTTTTATTAGTTTGATTTTTTTAGGTTATTCCATGGATTAATATTTTCACTAATTAATTCATATCCGGCCCGTTGGTCTAGTGGTTAAGTGCATCGCCTTTCAATCGAAAGGTTGCAGGTGCGGAACTGGTCGCTAGCTAGTCGGTTGTGTTCTTGGGCAAGGCACTTTACGGACATTGCCTGAACCCAGCGGATTAGTGGGTTCCACCAAATTAAAGGAGATGTCTATCATATAAAACACACTGCAATAGCTACGGTAAACCGACGATGGGCGCAAGGTGATCTGACGATTGCCCGTGTGTTAACCCCCTTGGTATTCCCCTTTACAGGGATAAACATGAATATCCTATTCTATCCTATCCTAGACCCTATATGAACAAATAATGTTTGGAAAAGAAATCCTAATTTTAGCAACCAATCTGAATAAGGGAAAACTGGGTGAGCAATATGATAGCAAAAACCGCTTTAAACTGTATAAATCTTTAGGGCTCAAGGAATTGGTCTTAAGCGGAAATCCCCAAATTTCAAGCAATGGTTGGTCCTTTCTTTTTTGTGCTCTTGCATCAAGTTCGTGTTTAACATCAATTTGCCTTGATTACAATCCAAACATAGGAGATGTAGGTGCTAAAATGTTGGCTGTATTCCTGGCCGGAAACAGCTGCATTAAAAAAATCGATTTGGAAGCATGCAATTTGACAGATAATTCTGCCAAGGTAATGAGAATTTTTTGACATTTATTGTCTTATGTTTAACACCAGTTGAATTTTTGTAACCAACCCCTTACCCCATAGAAGTAAATGGATTGTTCAAGAATTAAAGATACGTAGGGTTGTTGACCCATCCATAAGAATAGAGTTGACTATATCCTATTCTTTTATTTCCTAAACATCCATTGAATTTTGCACTATACTTTGAAAATGGGTCATCTGATAATGACATTCAGCAGTATTGGTCTGAACGAATAGCTGGGTGGGTTAGTTCTTTCAGCCATAGGGTTGCAGGTTCAAAACTGGTTGCCAGCTACTCAGGGTGTGTGAAAGTAATCTGATGGTTACCTGGGTAAGAACACTCCCTACTAGTTATGAGGTAATCTTAAAATTTATAGTGCAAAGTTACCCCTTTCATTTCCCATTCACAGCACAGAATTAAAACATGAATACCTTATACCATGTCCACATGCCAGGACATAATATATTGCATCAAAGTGAACAAACAACTTTTATTTAGGTTTGGTTGGACATGCTACGGTCTTATCCAACCCCACTGCATACACTGAACCTCACTGAGAATAAAATATCAAAGCATTTCTTGGAGGATATTATGTACTGTCTTAAACAAGATAGCTCAAGTGATGAAGCTTAAACATTGGTATCATCTTTCAAAGTTAGCAATTACCACTCATTATGATACACAATCAATTTTCATTTAATATTTTCCAATTTTTTTTTGTTTTTTAACCAGTAACTGTAGAATTGTTATTTCCAGATATAACATACAAACAAGGAAATTCGAAATTTTAGTTTCTGGTTTAGTTTAGTTTGTTCTTTTTTTGAAAAGATGGAAAAATGTAAATAAAAAGGATTTATATAAATATAAAATATACCTAAGGAAAACTTCAATAAAATTGCGAATTATTTTAATTTTAATACTAACTTCACCACTGTCATTATGTATTGTTCATGTAGCAGTTATCATTAGCAATATTTTATTTTTGTAGCAGTAATCATTAGCAGTACCTATTTTTACATTTATTCACCAGTTTCACCGTTATGTACCGTACTTCTTTCACTGTAAGTTGCTATGTTAATTGTGCTAAAATTGCAAATTGAAAATCACTATGTTCTACTACTTAAATATTGCAATTGCCCATTCTTCTGCCACAGTTTTTTTTTTATGATTTCCCTAACACAAGCTGTTGATGTTAAAATTATGTTGGTTCTATTAACAATAAATTTTATCAAGCCTTTTTCATGACACCATTTGTATATATGCACTACCAGCTTCAATATTTTAGTGTTAAATTATTTTGACAATATAATAATTTAACCTTTTTATAAACTCCAACTGAATATCTGCTACTCGAACCACTGCAGACTACACTCCTTTTATTCGATGCAAAAGAACACGAATGCGGAAAATACAGCAGTGGAAGCACGTTGGAACGATAACCTATAAACGTTGCAATATTGAAACCAGCCGTTTTGGTCCTTGTTGGTCAGTTCACTTATTGGGTAAAACAAAACAAACAGCAGTGCCCTTTATTGTTATACAACCTTTGCAAAGGATGGAAAAACGTAATGGACGTTATAACACGGTGTATCGTTAGATGACTTTACGCCAACCTCCAGGTTACCGCAGCTTTCACAGAGTGATATATCTGATTAAGGCGATTTTTCAGTTTTTGTACAACCCCATTAATCCAGTGGACCCAGGCAATGTTTGCTACGTGCCTTACCACACAAAACCAACTGGTCCGGCCCGGTGGTCTAGCGGTTTCGTCGCCTTTTAATCGAAAGGTTGCAGGTGCAAAACTGGCAGCTAGCTAGTGTCCTTGGGCAAGGCACTTTACGGACATTGCCTGATTCCAGCGGATTAATGGGTTCTACAAAATTGAAGGAACGTGTCTATCATATACAACACACTGCAATAGCTCCGGTAACCCGACGATGGGCGCGAGGTGATCTGACGATTGCCCGTGTGATAACCCCCTAGGTTTTCCCATTCACGGGGATAAACATGAATATCCTATCCTATCCTATCCTATTCTCCTAATGTGCAGTTTTTAACCGGATGAATCGATTTCTTTTTTATAGATCATGCCAGGTGCCAGGTTTGTGTAAACTGTCAATAGGAATATTAATATTAAAAATAGCCGGTAAAAGAAAAAGCAACGAAACTATGGTGTTTTAGTGTCACATTGTTATAATGATTGGTAATAAAATATTAGTGGTGTGCTGTTGCTTAACCTTGTGAAGGTAAACAAATATAACTCCAACTGTGTCGCGTCAATGACGTTATGAGGTGATACCAAAACTCAGCCGGCGTGAATCAACTAAAATGTAGTTTTTGTACATATATGTATTTTTTTAAATTGCTATAACTTTATTAGTTGTTTTATGTAATAGCATTAATTCAGCAGCGATGGTTACGATCTCAGATTAACATTCTTGATTATATACACAGTATATACCTATCTACAATATGTGCAGCTTACACATAGACAGCGGGCTAAAGTGTGTAGCCGAAGTCCCCAAATCGACTCTTGTTATATTTGCAAATTGCTGTGTTAGTTCACAATGTCATCAACTTTTGCTCGAGCTGTCGCGGCAGGAGCTGCAAAGCGAGTTCCTATAAAACCGATCGTTTCTGCCAATCCAGACCAAGCTAAACGAAGAGTTTTGACGTTATACAAGCAATGGTACCGCGCAGTGCCGCTGATAAGTACGTTTTGTGTGTATCTATATATATATATTACATATAGGCTACATACCGCATCTTGGGCCGTTCTTGGAATCAAGACATATCTTAAGTAGATCTGGCGTGTGCTCGACCTAATAACATATTGAAAAATACCAAGACTAGGTTTGCTTGGCTTTTGGTTAGATTGCTGAATGTGCATTTATCATTTTTAAAAAATCTTGTGGGTACACTTTTTACTGTACCTCTAAATACTACAGGATCGCATGGAGCGCTTGAATCGCTTGGATCGCTTACTATACTTCGTAATTACAAAAGCCATGATATTAATGTTAGGGTTGGAGTTAAAGTTAGTTCTGTGGTTGAGATTAGTGTTTGGGACAGGATTGGAATTACTTTCCATAGCAATCTAAGTAATCCCAAGCGTTCTAAGCGATCCTGTAGTATTTAGAGGCACCCTACTTGTTATGCTCTGCAGAATGGCACACCATGCATTTTAGTGTATTATTTTTGTTGCTCTAATTACAAATACTACTAGTATCAAATTAAACAGTACCTGGAAAAGATATGTCATTAAAAAAGTATTGAATATAACATCAGCGGCCGCTAGATATATTTAAGTAATACGACAATACAATAAAAACAAACAAGTATTGCAAATTTTATGACAAAGCTATATAGAAGAGTGCAATGCAACTCGGTAATACTGACCTCAAACTGGTTTTAGGAAAAGATGTAGACCATGGTAAATATTTTTCACTGGTTTCATTTATGCTCCCGTATGGAAAGTACGTCAATTTTCGCCGAGATTTCGAGTGTGCACGCGCCAAATATTTAAGTGTGCAGTGTGCAAACGTCCAAGAATGCACACTTTAAGTGTGCACACAATCTCCTTTTCATAACTGTTTTACCAAAATCTTAAAAAACATATTATTCTATCCTCAATCTTTCGTGTCCGTCAGCTAACATATCTATCTACATAACTAAAAATGTACGGAAAGTAAATTACCCGAGGTCCAGAGGTAGGTTTACAAGTTTATTGGAAATTATACGATGTTTATACTGCCAGCTCCCGAGCGTGTGTGAAATTACCCAAGTGTGCAAAAGACGCAGGGAAAAAAACTCGAGTGTGCAGCTGCCGTACTTTCCATACTGGTTTATGCTGATTGCCTTGTCCAAGGAAACAACTATCCTACTAACAGCTGATTTTTATCCCTTTACATTTCAGATAATGGTCTGTTGCGCAATATCACTTAGCCAACTGGCTATATATATCAATCCTCTTATTAAATACTGCTATTTAAATTACAGTTAGAACGTACCAACTACCATATGCAGTTGAAACTGTCCAAGAAAAAATTAAGGAGCAATTCATGAAGAATTCCCATGTTCGAGATGTAAGAGCCATCGATATTTTGATCATCAAGGTAGGTTTCTGTGGTAAAATATTTGCAGAATTTAACATGAATCTAACTAAATAATTAATCCTTGTTTTATTTTATTAGAGTTAAGTAGGCAATTATCACTACGCTACAAAACTCTATATAGTGAACTGGTTAGCTTTGACTTGTTAAGCTATTTGGGAATTAAACTTTAGCTTGTGACCTATTAACTATTTTGGAATATATAGTTTGTTTATTTTATTCAAATCTGGTATTTACCTGCACTTTTATTTCAAGTTGGTAAACATTGCAAAACTGGAATATTTTGTGTCAGCCCATACCCTTGTTGTAGTTGTAGCTGTTTCTAATTTTTACTGCTAGGGACTGGGGGCAATATTGCAAAAGCATTTAACCCAAGGTGGACTAGCTACACATGTCCAAAGGCAGCAATAGTTTCATGTGTGTCATCAAAATATCGACTGAACAATGTATTAGTCTATTTAATAATAATGGAGTTAAAATATTTGTGGAATGACAGCAATCGTGAAGATTTTTGTTTTATCGCTGTTGATGTAAAACACTGAAGTTTTAGCTGAGCAATCATTATGGCAATGTGTTGTAATGATTAAACCATTAAAATCTTATAAAGTCATTGTCTTAGGGCAACAGTCGCTAAGTGCAGTGTTCAAAGACACAACTAAATAGCCACCCACTGGTTTTGATTCCACAATCATTCTGTTGACAGTAGACTACAAAGTCACACTAACCAACTGAGCAAACTGGCTTGACAAAAAAAAATTCACAGATTTACCACTATAGTGTGAAAACTTATAGAAGCTGAATGCCAACTAAATACTTATTCAACTGTCAACTGGTCGCTAGATAGTCGGCTGTGTCCTTGGGCAAGGCACTTAATGGACATTGCCCCAACCCATCGGATTATTGTGTTTTACCAAATTGAATGAACGTGTGTATAATACACAACATACTGCAATAGCTCCGATAACCGACGGTGGGCGCGAGGTGATCTGACGGTTGCCTGTGTGTTAACCCACTTCGTTTTACCATTCATGAGAATAAACATGTATATTCTATCCTACCTTAGGGAGAGATGGATCTGCAAGAGACATTACTGAACTGGAAGCAAGATTGCCATGTTCGTGATTATTTTGAAAACCCAACCAAAGTCCAAGAACCCACTGATTTTCTTGGAAAATTTTTGACTCAAAAACATTAATATATTTTGTTTATTTTCCGTTTAAATAATAAAGAATATCTGTCAATTTAAATGTACTGAAAGCTCATTTTTTATGACATGTCACTAGGCAGGAATTGTTACAAAGCTTTTTGATATTTTTCTTTAGACATCAAAATAACTTCCAATACGAAATGTATTATCTGCCAATTAATATTCGTGTTTATGTCGGGTTTTGCAAAGCTTAATGGATTGCTTTGTTCGAAAGTTGATTGCTACATTTAAATGTTAAGTTCGTAATTGACGGAAAGACGAGTACACACTCGCCAGCGAATGGGGTTACTGTTAATGTGCAATTCTTTTAACACAAAACATCTATCATTCCGGTCCTATTGCATACAGACCTGGTCTAAACGATCCCAAAATGACTTAGTATCTATAAGTGTGTTTTATCACTTTAAATGGAAAACGCGGATATTTAAGCCCATGGGCAAAAGTCAGATTTCTTCGAGAATATGCAAGGGGCAGTATGATACTAGCAAATGCCAGTTTCTTTCATTTCAATCGATTTACAGTGGCTATTGCAGTGCGTTGCATGTGCTTCAGACGTACATTACTTTTCGTAGAATCCATTGGGTTCAGGCGAAGTGCGGTGAGTGCCTTAAGATGGCGTATAACCAATTAAGACCTCTATGAACGGCAGGATGTGACGAGTGGTACCCTCCATGAGTCATTGTTTTTAAACGAGTGTTTTGCTGAGTAACAATGGTGGTGATTCCCCAATGTTTGTTTGGTTGAAAGCAGCATGTGCTAGGCTGCGCGCCAGTGTTCTCGTTTAGCTGTAAAGTTTTGTAATCGTGGAGCAGTGCTTTGTAAAATAAAGGTGTTGAATGTGCATCTGCTAGCTGTTTGTTGGAAAAAAAGTTGCCGATGTACGAGGGGGTATGGGCTCAAAATTTTGTAGGGTTTTTAGTTTAGGTTGCAGATCCAAGCTTCAATTTTAAATTGTGAAAAAATCTAAGACTTCCTATGTCAGGATTTTGAGTGACAGTCGTTTTTGTGAGGTCAGTTTGCATTGGAGAGATAGGGAGAATAATTAGTTGAACGCCTCCTAAATGAAAAACTGGCCATTTTGAATTTTTTGCCAAAATCTCCAAATTTATAGAAATTTGAGTGTGGATAAATGTTACTAGTCAACTGTTTGTCTAAAATCTTACACTTAATTACTTATGCTAATTAGCAAAGTAATTAATTAGTCATTTTCCCCCATTTTTGGTCATTTTCACTCCGGTAGAGGGTCGTTTGGATATTTTTTCAAGAACTTAACTTCAAATGGCTTTTATAAATACCAGACAATCTTTCGATACAGGCTGTTAATCCGATTTGTGATATCGGACTGGAAAATGCACTCCTCTTGGTATCCACATGTGTACCTTTTTTTCATATTTTTTTCATTTTTGGGCAGGTGTGAAGGCCTAGATGTGTTGTTGGACACCTATGCATACAGAAGATATAAAAACTTACCAATCCTAACCATCCTTGATTGTCAAACATTGGTGAAAGAGCTGGAGGCGGACAAAATGTGGTCACACGAGGCTCAAAGGTGACATTGGGTGTGTTTTTTTACTCAAAAACAACAATTTGTACCCTGGTTATGGACTTTAAACCTTTTAAATTACAGTGAAAAAATGTGCTGAAATTTGTGAAACATCAAGCAGTGAATTTTAATGTGTACGAAGAGTTTCAGTCATCACCAGTGACACTGTCGCCAAATGAAATCCACAGAATGACCACCCTTCAGTCGAAGGCCTGTAATAGCCGAAGCGGTCAACAGAAACGGTTAAAATTTGGACAGGAGTCTTACAGAATGACCTCTACTAGTAAGTTCGGACAGTTTAAACCAAACTGGAACGGTCACCGTTTCCAAGATGGCGTATAACCAATTAAGACCTCTATGAACGGCAGGATGTGACGAGTGGTACCCTCCATGAGTCATTGTTTTTAAACGAGTGTTTTGCTGAGTAACAATGGTGGTGATTCCCCAATGTTTGTTTTGTTGAAAGCAGCATGTGCTAGGCTGCGCGCCAGTGTTCTCGTTTAGCTGTAAAGTTTTGTAATCGTGGAGCAGTGCTTTGTAAAATAAAGGTGTTGAATGTGCATCTGCTAGCTGTTTTGTTGGAAAAAAAGTTGCCGATGTACGAGGGGGTATGGGCTCAAAATTTTTAAACAAAATTTTGTAGGGTTTTTAGTTTAGGTTGCAGATCCAAGCTTCAATTTTAAATTGTGAAAAAATCTAAGACTTCCTATGTCAGGATTTTGAGTGACAGTCGTTTTTGTGAGGTCAGTTTGCATTGGAGAGATAGGGAGAATAATTAGTTGAACGCCTCCTTAAGACCTACCCAATAGCACAACCGTCTTGTGGAGAAGATTTCAAACCAACCTAGGATAGGATATTCATCTTTATCCCCGTGAATGGGAAAACCAAGGGGGTTATCACACGGGCAATCGTCAGATTACCTCGCGCCCATCGTCGGGTTACCGGAGCTATTGCAGTGTGTTGTATATGATAGACATGTTCCTTCAATTTGGTAGAACCCATTAATCCGCTGGGTTCGGGCAATGTCCGTAAAGTGCCTTGCCCAAGAACACAACCAACCAGCTAGCGACCAGTTTTGCACCTGCAACCTTTCGATTGAAAGGCGACTCACTTAACCGTTAGACCAACAGGCCGGTGTTAGACCAACCTTTTTGGCGCGAGCAGACGTCCGCCGCATTTACCGATTGAGCTAAACGAAAATACCTAAATTGCTACAAACCGAAATGGGATGGGACTGTTTTGTTACTTTTTGCTCGTTTTATATTAATAAGGGTCACAGTAAGAGAGAAAATGGTCACGATAAAGTGAAAAAATCACTTTAACCCAGAACCCAAATTCACCTCCAAAACCATTCTTAACTTTCAAAGTTTTACCCGTCTTCTTTACCCTTCAGTTTAGAGCTGTTTCTATTCGCAAAACGAAAAACTTAATTTATTTCAATTCAACCAACACAATTGTGACGCAACAAATTAAAAATTGGAACTTGATTCGTTGACAGTCGGAGCTGCTTGAGCCAAAAATCCTCGGAAAGTCAAGCGGTCGCTGTTCTTTAGAACATTATGACGTAACAGTGCATCAATACAAAGAGCGATTGTTAGATAAGAAATCATTGTGACGCCGACAAAGATAAGAACTTTTGACGTGTCATCTATTCTTCTAATCCCAAATATTCCAATAATGACGATACAAATAGCAATTGTGACATAAATAATGAACCTTGTTGTTTTTCGTTTCCTTGGATCCTGAAATAGTTCGGTCATTCCATTATCCACAGTTACGTGATAAATACACAAACCTTGTAAAAACTGTCAGCTGGTAATGCAACTGAAACGTCGTCTGTGAAGTTATTCACTACAACAGATGCTTCATCGAAAGTCGACTTCTGTGATGTCATAGTTAAACCATCACCTTGCGACTTTGATTGTTGTAAGATAGTGCTCATTGTGATGTCAGAATCCGACCGACCTAAAAATTATCACACGTCAGAATGTGGCGATTGTTACGAATGACGTCACTAACATAAAGCGGCACCGGCCGATGGCGTCATTACATCCCCATAGTAACGATTACGTGACGTTCTTCGGGTATTCACGGCGTCCCCTTCAACCAGAGAAGGTTTTTGGGTGGAAATCGTTCGGAAATGACGTCCAAGTTTGTACGAGGTCGGATATTGCGTAGTTGCTGACGACAAATCACAGACACCTGGGAATTTATGACGTCATAAAATATAGCCTTAACGCATTCGAAATATTTACGTCGTCTTTTTTGCATTTCCTCCCTCAGCCAGTCGGGCGGCTCGGTGAGTGGATGATCGATCATACGCGAGGGAATCCGATGATATTCGGGATCGAACCACGAGAATAATGAACGACTGTGAAGTCATACAGCTATCATATCGTAACTACTGCTATAACATGATTTTTTATCAGGCTAAGTTTCAAACCCATGCTCGGCTCGCCCCAAAGACCATTTTTAGAGTTGGTATATAAATCGGTGGCGCTAACCACACGACAATAGGCTATGACATCATACCTATCCGATGGTTCACACTTCTCGAAGAGATCATCTATTGGTTCGACCACACTCCGATGCACACGATGCCACTGATCGACAATTGAACTACGTGACCACATGCTGGCGCAACTGAGCACGTCATCTTCGCTCACAGACGACTCCGTCTCATCAGACGTCATCATGATCGCAGGAGCGGATCGAGTTCTACGAAGTCGTCCAACTCGAAGATTAAACGCATCTTCGAGGTCACGTGACAAGATGTCTGTATTGTCAGTTGTTTAGAATCATTTTTTGAACCTACAACGTAAAATACCCACCGTCTGGTATTAAAGACAAATGCTTATAACGTAGTTTCCATGGCAACAACCACGAATCTTCAGATCCACTGAAGCTAGGGGACTTCCCCGATGACGCAACATCTAAATACTCCAATTTACTCAAAACCGTTGAAAGTCTGGTCCCGTCGAGCGGTGGTTGTGTTTGCGGCTCGGCAAGTGGGTCAAAGGTCGGGCTTTGGATGAACGAGTAGAAGCCCAATATTATACAGGGGATTGATGCCATTGAGACCAGAGACAATAATATCCACTGTGATGTCATGGGTAATAGCAATGACGAGCAAGATAGCGAGATGAAGAGACCGAGGAAGCCAAGGATCGTTCTTTCACTTCGTGATACTTGACTGAGGAAATCTGGCCGTAAATATGGGAAAGTTAAAAAAAGTAAGTTATAGTCCAAACGAATATTTTAATGGGTCAGTGCGTCTTTCAGTGGAAGGATTGCAGGTTTAAAACTGGTTGCTAGCTAATCTGTTATGTCTCTGGGAAGGGCAGTTAAAGAAAAATGCCTTAACTCAGTGGATTAATGGTTTTTACCAAATTGAAAAAAACGTCCAGTCGCAAATAAAAAGTAAAGGTGGATGACAGGTAATGTGATAATCGCTTGTGTGATAACACCCCTTGGTTATCTCATTTTTGGGGATAAATATAAATATCCTATCCTTACCCTTATAAACAAGATATAGTTGCAAATTTTAAATAAAGCAAATAATAAACATTATGCAATACTTCCAAGTGTCTGACTGTGAGTATGTACTATTCTGACGATTTCACATGTACAATATACCCAATGCCAAACAAGCAACAAACCTGAAATAACAGATGAGTAAACAAGATGACGCGACACAATTTCAAGAAAAAGTTTTCTGATTCCCCCAAGAGATTCGATTCGTGCCATCGTGGCTCGACGTTTTCCACCTGCTATGATGTCATTATGAAGTCATTGCTACACATGATGACATCATATATACCTTTATTTAAGCTGAAAGATTGTGGAATCCCTTGAATAAATGTAACCGATTCCCTTACAAACAACCACGTCATACGACCGGTAAGGATGTCGTCAATCCCCAATTCGGCAATCTTGATCGTGACATCACTACAAATTATAATCAATTTTTAGAACACATTAAGAAATTGCTAGAAAGCAGGAGACTGACATTGAATCCTGGGAGGGGGAATTCCCAAATATCAAACCAAGCTGGAATAGAGAAAGCTCCTGATTGGTCGGTTGAAGTAACCATATTGTGTCAGTTGCTACACGATGGGTGATCATAATCGGCTTGCCGGGCTGTCCGTCAAATCTGGTGATAAAAATATAGCAGATGATGGGTGGATATATGTGTTGAAGGATCCTCTGTACTGTAGACGGACGACTAACCTGCATACAACATCCATGGGCGTTATCTTTTTCCCCAACTTTAATTGGATCATAATACACTTATCCGTATTAATTGTATCCGTGGTGACCATATCAGAGGAAATGGTATTCGAGATAGTTTGCCCAGAAACAATGGGAATATTGTCGCCAGAAATACTTTTAGTTTCCATGGCAACTCCATTGTTTTCCACAACAAGCTAAATACAGAAAGACGAAAAAAAAAGTTGACGCAACATTTGTGTGACCCTCACAAATAATGTTATGGTGGCCAAACCTTAAGTATATATATTATATTGTTTGGTTTTAATTAAATTTTGTTTGCACATTATTGTTCTTTCGCCTAGGTTTGGCGGCCACGTCCGCTATATTTATTAAATTATATCCTTTTTTTTCAAAGACCAGTTTTAACGACTGTTCGTTTTTCCGTCTTTTCCTGTTCCCATGTCGTTATTTTATTCGCTTGCCATTTTTAAATACTAGGGCAAAAAATCAATAAACTAAAACTAAACTAAAGTTGTTTCCAAAAAAACTTACGAAAACAGATTTACGATCCAAGTTGTCTCGCTTCACCGCCGAATATGTCATCAATATCATACACATGACCACACACACAAGTATAGTTGGCATGGTGATCTCATCAATTGGGTAGACAATGGCCCATTGAGCTGGGGCGGTGAGAAATTGGATTTCTCGGATGGTTGGCTTCGATACAAGATCATTGGTGCCAAGAATCGTAATCTATGATGTCATAATCATTAAGAGTTATGATGTCATCAATTATTAAGCATTACCTGAATAAATTTTGCCACGTCGTGAAAACCAGTGAATCGGAACACCCCAGATTCTTCGGTTCTGATTGGTTCATTAGCCAAGCGACCATCACGCATGGCTAGTTTGATTGAACGGTTGAACGACTTGCCATCATCGGAGAAACCAAGTCGTAGTCCAGCCACTTTGTCGCCCTCATGTGTCCCAGAGTCCACTTCAACACCCTGGAAATGTAATATCGTCAATGATATTCACTGGTTAATATCTCACCAATGAACATCACTAAGAGAAATATAAAAATATTGGTGCTGTTTCCTGCTTAAATACCTTAACAATAAACAGCCCACCGAGGTAAATTGTCATGTTATAACCCAGATTGTTTGTGGCAGTTGGTCGCCAACTTGTTATAGGATCTCCATCCCAAATATTTTCAACTGAGTGGCCACGTTCCGAGCTCGTTTGTGACCTCACAACTGATGATTTCATTGTCGCACCCCCATTCCATGTGAAAGTACCTGCAATGGCCGACTCACAATACAATCATACCACACAATATTGATTATGACACCTGTTTGCACAGCAGTGAGATAGGTATGGTTAGCCATCTGTAGCGGTGGATCTTGGAGCCAATTCTCATACAAGACCTCGGATTCTGTGAGTCCTCTAGGGTAGCCAACTGGAACTGCCCCCTCCGTTATTTCTAGGAATATGTTCGGTCAGTTTGTCCAGTTGGTTAGAATGGTTGTTGTGTTCTTGGCAAGGTGCTCAGCAGAAGCTACCTTAACCCAGTGAATAATAGGTTAATGAGATGCAGTAAAATTGTTTTCATTTAATAACACCCCTTGAGTTTTCCCAGTCGTAGGGATAAAACATGAACACTGGTATTTTGTTCTATCAAGACAGTTTAATAAATAAAAACAAAGACATACTACAACATGGAAATACTACATTACAATTTTATAAGAATTTCTATAACCTCTACAAGAGTGCGGTTGGGTGGCCAAATGGTTAACGCGACCGATACATATACCGACTTACATACAAAACACAGTCTTAGCAACAAACCTATAATAGGTTTAAAACTAAGCATGCATAATAATAACCTCTGCAAGCGAAGGAATCTGGGTGTGGATTCCATTGTCCAGTATTCTCGCATATCATTGTGACATTGTTGGCACCATTGAATGACCAATCCGTCACATGATGCTGGACAGTTAGCCATGAATATTCATTACAAACGAACCTGCATGTGACATCACAATTTTTATTATATATTGATGAGAGAACATTCACCATTGTTACCTCATAGTTTGGTCAATTGGAAAGTCGGTTTTATTTTCACCACCTTTGATGAAATATTTGGATTTCAATTTGTAAGGAGGGTGGAAACATCTGATTTCTATGGAAAGAGAATTAAATTTGTATTGCTTATTTAAAGTATGTTTATACTGTATGGGCAATTCACTATCTTTACACTGCAACTGCTCTACCAACTTTATTGTAGCACTATGTATATCTATTGATTCCTGTGGGGAATGAGGACTACCTGGACAGTTAGCTCAGTCAGTAAGAGTGTGTCTGTGGTCTGCAGGCAGCCACAAGGTTGTGGGATTGAATTTAGCCACTGCATAGTGGGTTCTCTCATTTGGCAATGAACTTTGTGGACATGATCTCAATCCAGTGGATTCCTTGATTGAGCATACACAGTACAAATGTCTTAATATACAACACACTGCAGTTGATCTGGTAAATCGATGGTGAGTATGAGATAAAGATAATAATCCTGCATGTTGGCATTTTTCTTGATATCAGCACAAGGTTTATAATATGCATGCATCAAGACTAGTTTTTTCACCAGAAGAATATACAACAAATCACCAATTATAAGATAAAACCTTGACAAGCACAAAGCAAATTACAAACCTGAACATGTGAAATTGATTGGAGGATCCCAGGTTCCAAGTTCGTTACAACGCACCGACTGACTATAAACTCTTCTTCGAACCCAGTATCCATTATCACAGGAATATTTATACATAGAGTTGTACATGGGGGGGTTGTAGATAGAGCTTCGTGTGGAATGCTCGATAAAACTAACCGGCTCACGACACACAAATGCTGAAACAACATTATAAATAAGCAAAGTATAATAGTACTTGATTCTAAAGTTGGTTTAAAAAACTTAATTGTAAAATACTTCTTAAATTATTAGGTTTTGCTTTTGTTTAAAATAATTTCTGACGTGTTATAACTGTCATTTTTCCATTTTTTTATGAACTAAAAGGTTTGATTTTTCAGCGGCAATAAAGAAACAGTAACTATGATACATGGGATACTTACATATACACAATATGGTATTGAGATTTATAGTCCATGTCTTATCAGCGAGGCACGTCGATCGTATTTGATTAACTCCGATTCTGACATGGAAACCCGGGTCGCATGTCACAATGAGTGTATTGTTGAACGTGGGCTCACCCACCATTGATGCGTGACGAATGTATCTCGGCACTTTGCAAGTCACCCCTGCATAAAGTGATTATGGCATCATAAGTATTGTATTATAAATATGATGCTATAAGTTAAGAATACGTCTTAGATTGAAACCTGTCGCTGTGATGTCGGGTGTGCAGTTTGGCAAGGACCTTAAATGGTGTTACCCATACTCAGTGGTCCAAGTTATAACAAACTGCATTAGCTCTGTTAGTTTGACAGTGTGTAATATCACGCAATGCATTCCTCATGTAATATCACGCAATGCATTTCCAATTCACTGGGAAATACATAAGTATGGCATACATCCATGTTTAATAAAACATGAGTAGGCATTTCACTATCAGATTAATTTAGGCAATGCAGTACATTACAAAATAGAGAAACTGTTTAAATTTTATTTAACTCTTTCCGTCCCAACTCGCCATATATCGCGAGTTGGTGGGAAAACATGGTATCCCGCCTGTACATAAATGGGTGCAAATCTAAAAAACGATTTCTCCGCAATGCGTAATGGTAGAGACCTCAGCTATGGCTCATTCGATCAAGGAAACCTTATATTTTATTCTCTGTAATTTTCGTGGAGAAATATTAAAAATGCGAGGAGTGATAGCCTTTCTTTTTCAAGGCTTTGCCTCTTATTTCTATCGATTTTACACGAATTTACAAGTGACTAACTCAGCCAATAGGAGTCGCGTTAACTTGCGGAGAAGCTCTTTTTGTCAAGCAAGTCTTTCTTTACATTCTCTGTGAATTTCGTGCCGTTGAGAAAAAAAGGAGAGCGTTGGTGACGTTTTCGCAGCAGGCGTTTATGCTTCGTGTTCACCAAAGCATGAATCCAGCTGGGCCTGCTGAGCGCACGATAAAGAAAAAGGCGGCGAGACTAGCTAGTTCGGTGTGCCCTGCTTTGAAGAAGATTGGATATAGTATTTGTGTTTGTTTGCTTTTGTATGCCCTTTTTACACTTCCTTCACTGTTCTTATTTATACTTTTTACTATTTTAGTTCTACAAAACTAAAAATAAAAACTTCAATGCGTTTTGGTTCAATTTTTCATAATATAGTTAGAATAAAGGAAAATTTCAATTAGGAATAGTAAAAAAACTACTAAAGATACAAATACAGTTCAAATTTTCCTGAGTACAAAAACTATTAGACAATCTACATTCCAATTTTCATATCATTTGGGCATACCAATAATTAGTGAGTATTTCGTTTGTCAGTGCACCTCAAAATTTTCAAAGTCGAGCAGAATTTTCTTTACATAAAAAGTGGTGTTCACTAAAGTTTACATAATATATTCTTTATTGGAGGTAGATTCTAGGTGTGCGGTTTGTTTAAAAGAGGGATAAATTATCTTTCCAACCATACTAAATATTAAATCATAGCATAAATTTGAGAAAAACTGTGCTAATTTGAAAATGACCAAAAATTGTAAAAAACACTGCGGGACAGCATGTTTAAATTAATGCATTTGGCCGGGAGTGAAAGAGTTAATCCTGTCAAAAGTAGATGTGATTTTTAGCAACCACATAAGTATAAATTAACGTTTGTAGATACTCACGTAAGCACTTGTATTGATTAGGGTCGGGAAACCAAGAACCACTCTCGTCACAAACCATGGGTTCGGGGACGGGAGGATCGAGATTGAACCCCCCAAGACATTGTATCAGGATCTCGGTTGTGTATGTATAAACATCGGATGGACGGATGTATTCGATGGGTGGTTTCCCACAATCGACCACCACACATCGCATCCCATGAACATCGGGAACCCATCTTCCATCTTCAGAGCAAGTGGCAGCTACGCTCGGTGTGTTTCGCTTGAACCAAGTAGTTCGTGGACATCTGTGCATCATTCCTTATTATAACTTGGAATTTATCATGATTACACCTCATATTACATCAACCAAATAGGATAAAACCAGCCACTTTCTTAATGGTTTGTATCCTGGCGCAAGGTATTTTCAGACATCTGTTGAACCCACTCAAATAATGGTTTGTACTTAAACAGTAGGAGCATCTTAACCATATAGAAATTGCTCTAGTAGTCTGATGATTGACTAGTAATAAGACAGCCTTCCTTCCCCTTTCACAAAAAAAACTTACACTATACACATCGTAACCGCAACCCACCATACTTAGCATACCCACTATGACATAACACTCACGTAAACTCAACAGTTGAATCGATTCCTCGTTCATCGCTGCTCTTACTTGCTCCCTCTAGTGTCAGCTCGTCACACGCAACATCTATTATTATATAATCAACAACAATGCTACAAAATGATAGTGATGAAAACTCACCATAACAACTGAACAATAATGGGTCAGGTAACCAGAGACCGTCGTTACTGCAATTCGACATCAACCGACGAGACTTAATGGTGGGAAAATGTAGACCTCGCGCGCATGTGTATGTTATGTTGGTACCGGCAACCGTGTTGTGGCCATCCACTCTAGCGCCATCTACCTGAGCTATGACATCACAGTGGACGACCACACACTTGATGGTGGTGTAGGGGTCAGGGTCCCAGTCACCCCCCACACATACTAATTGTTTAGACATGACTCCACGTTGGAACCAGTAGCCCTGTAGACACTGATATTCCACTGATGTGTTTTCCACAAAGCTTAAACTGGAGTTGACAATCCGACTATTCTCAATATCTGCTGGTCTATCGCAGGTTATCTCTGTGGAATATAATGTTATCAATTTGGTTGTGCATATACTGAGATTTTATGAAATCTCAAAACATCTAAATATGTTTAATTGTACATTGCTTTTAATTAAAGACTAAAAGTAGCGTAAAGACTAAAAGTAGCGCCCAAAGGTACAGTAAGTTTTTCATTATAACCAATTGATTTTTTGTTTGGTATTCATACAAATCGTTTAAATATTTTTTTTGATTTTGTAAGTGGTTAACTTATATCAAATCGTTAAACTGTTAACCGATGTACACCTTCAACTATAATAATTATTTCAAGGGCTGCATGATACCTTTGCAATGTAGATCACCCTCTTGTGGAGAAGGGAGCCACCTTCCGTTACCTTGGCAACGTGTCGTCCGATTTGTCACGCCTCTCTGCATCCTGTAAAATATTTAAGCAAACTATAGAACTGAGTAGTTTTTTACAACTTTCGAGCAATATGCATGGATTTATGACAAATTCAGGGTATAATTCGCCGTTTCTAACTTTACTGGCTATCATCACCTTTATACTGTGAATTCATTATTATAAGATATAGTTTTTCATTCACATATACATATTAAACAGGGAAATAATACCAGAATCCAGGATTGCACTTGTACGATGATTCTGATCCAACCTCTGCCCCACCTCGTGATATCCTACTATGAGGTAACAATGGTAGTTCTTTACAATAGGCATCTAGGGAAACAGGTGTGGAATTAAATACTGAGTAAAGAGGGGTAATACCCCTTCACGAGAATAAGATACTAACCCACGCAAGTCAGATTTGTATCTGGGGTCCAGTTGCTATCCTCCCCACACTTTGCAGTTAATAGCATGACCCCATCTCTGAACCACATATTTGGGGGGCATGCAAACGTGAAGCTCTCTCCATACTTGTATGAGAGAGCTATTTCAGGGTGAATCGACATGACGGGGGCTATTGGGGGCCCGCATATCACCCCTGCAAAATAGTATACAAACTGTTTTAAATGCTAGAAGATTATACCTGTTTTTAAATAAAACTTGGTCAGTACATAGAATGTGTCAAGAAAAAAAATGCTGGTAATTTAAGATGATATTAAAAATTTCTAGAATAACTTCTACTATTTTTAGGCTAGAATTTGTTGGTAAACCAACTTTATTTTAAAATTAAGTATCCTTATTTACATATTTAAATAGAAAACCTTTCCAAGCCTGACACCAAGAAGTTATTATTTCTGGAAATTATTATTATTACTAACAACGTTGGTGTTATTTGTCTTACAATGCATACTGGAGGGAAAGATTTTGCTCTTTACATATATTATTGATACAAGAAGATATGTAACTACCTTGGCATGATATATTAGTGATGTCACCATTCCATTGACCGAATTTATTGCAAGGAATCCTCAAGCTTCGATTGGAGTCTGACATCAAAGACCCAAGGTCACAAGTGATGCGCAGTATTTGAGTCTCACTGTCCCAAGTGTTGCCGGTTTGATCCAAAACTTCGATTGAATGCACAGATTGCCTTTGTGGCTTGGGAACACTGCA
This sequence comes from Ciona savignyi, assembly GCA_000149265.1. Classification (NCBI taxonomy): domain Eukaryota; kingdom Metazoa; phylum Chordata; class Ascidiacea; order Phlebobranchia; family Cionidae; genus Ciona; species Ciona savignyi. Next base: position 107,048 of record CH003098.1, read on the forward strand.
TTTGTGGTCTGTTGGGGATTTGTTTAAAATTTAAAATGTAAATTATATAAAGACACATAATATTGCATACTCACGTCGACACTCAAAATCAACTGGATTTGGTGACCACGTGCCATCGTCAGAGCATAACGATTCTTTGACATCCGATTGGCCAAAACTGGTAAAGTTGTCACGGCAACTAAATGTAGCTTTTGAAGTGTGCAATGTGGTGTCATATGACATCACAACACCTTCTGTAGTCAGGGGTATCCCACAATCGATAACTAGAAGGTAAAATCATGGTTATACGCACTACTATAGACAAAATATAAACTAAATATTATTCAATTCACAGAAAATGATGCATATTAGGAGACTCAATTATCCCAAGGATGTGCCCATGGGGGAAAAACAAATAGTGGTATAACATAGATATTCTTTACAATGTCGTGTGTCTACATTTGATGATATTTATGCTCTGAAAGATCAGAAAAAAACATAATTGAGGGGAATGGATTAAGGTCTTAGGACTCAAACACAGAGGATTTGTAATCGGATAATCAAACCTGTGACCTGTCTGTATGTAGACTGGTATTAACCTTTACCGAATGAAACGGGGTGTTTACAGCAGATGACAATTTTCATCTGGGTCATAATATTCTCACCTGTGCATGCATAGGACGTGGGGTCGGGCCACCAGCCCCCTGTCTCATTGCATATGAATGACATCACTAACGATGACATCATTGATTGCTTCACTGAGTAGCCTTTTCTGCATTGGACATCTACTTCTGATGCATATTGGTATTCGGCTTGTGATGTCATAATTGAATGGTTGACCATCGGACGAGGACAATAAACTTCTGCAGAAAAGGAAGTCGTTAAATTTTTTAATTGTTCTCAACCATGTAAATGTAATAATAAAGAAGTCTTCATACTTTAATAATAAATTAGCTCATAAGGGTGATACTTTCAGGTTATAAAAATTTTGTAGACTCTTTCAGTATTTGAGCAGGTACATACTTCATATTCAAATTAAGCAAAGCAGGAAACAACTACAGTCATTAATTGGTCAGGCACAACTTGATCTGTATGATAAACACATTTCGTTGGTTGTTTTAACCAAATAGATCATCCAGCTCAAATGTTGACTTCGAAATCAGTTATGTCTTCTCAAGAAACAATGTTGGTCACACAAATCAATAATGCGCAAAATGATCTCGATTTGATAAGAAATGAAAGCACTCACATTCAGGCCCTTATATTGCAGTATAATGCAAGACAGGATTTCCTTAAGCGCAGGGAAAAATGTTGAAAGGTAACATTTTAAACATGCAACAAAATCTACAACAATTTCAACAGCAAAAGTTATAAAACGAAAATATTCACAGCAATGAGTTGACTGCTCAACCCTTCCAAACATTTGAAATACAGTATATGAAAAAATATACCATACTGTAAAACCTACTAACCCAGCCATCTATAATATATTTTAAACAAGTATTTTCACTCATCTTATTATAATACGACAGAATATAAAAATATCTTTCATATTATAATTCGACAGAAAGTTTCAAAATTTAAAGTCTGACCTTCGCACTTAATTTGCGTGAAATTGACAGGATGCCATTCCCCATCACCCCCACATATAACTTCATGGGTGGTGGAGTTTCTGGTGCTTAATATGGCAAACCCGGGGTCACAATGGATAAGTGCACGGCCTGGAGTTGTATGTGTGAAGTGTATGTACGGGTCATCATCCGGAAACTCACACTTTAATTCCGATACGTCTGTAACAAGAAATGGATTAAGTGAGATGTCTTTTAATTATTTTTTAAATTAGTATGATTGTGTGGGGCAGTGCTTCCTATTACTGGGATGTGACATGAGGGCAACACTTCAGCCTGTTATACTGTTTAATCTGGCTCATGTAAAATGAACATTTTCACAATCATTTGTTGCTGTGTGTTTGTAAGTTTGACTCAAACCGTTGATCTCCGAGGTAGGTTGGTGCCATGAACAAAAAATGTTGGGAAAGAGTAAAGTAGGATTCTTGAGTGAAGTACATAAACTGTTCTGTTTTAACACAGTAAGGTTATTTAAGATAAAGTACAACACATCTTAATAGCCCATGCAAATGTGGTAATGCCCATTTTATGTCTGAGGATGAAAAGTATTTTTATTTTAACCTACAAATATGGTAGAAATGAATGTGACTTGGTAAACTTGCTAATCTATAGCATAGACTGTTCTACCATAGCAAGATGGTTAAACTTACCCTACTCTAGTCCGACCGGTTAGTCTTGTGTTTTACAGCGATGCCTTTTAACCAAAAGGTTGCAGGTTCGAAACTGGTCGCTAGCTAGTATGTTGTGTCCTTGGGCAAGGCACTTACCGGACATTGCCTGAACCCAGTAGATTATTGAGTTCTAATAAATTAAAGCAACATGTGTATCATACACAACACACTGCAATAGCTCCGCTAACCCGAAGGTGGGCGCGAGGTGATCTGACGATTGCCCGTGTGTTAAGACTGTTAACCCCTTTGGTTTTCCCATTCACGGATATAAACAAAAATATCCTATCCTATAGTTAATGGTTCCTTCCCAGTGCAACAACTTACGAAGACAACGCTGATCACTGTTACTCCACCGCCCATCTGCCAGACATTGAATCTCCATAGTATCAACATTTATATCGAAGTAATGGTCGTAGGTACAGTTGTATATGATCGTCGTGTTGTATACAGTTGAGTGGTTGGATTGAGGCTCGGCGTTGGTTAAATTGGGTTGTGGTCCACAGTCAACCACTGTATTCAATGTAATTTGTTTTGTTTAGTTTAGTTTATTTTTTGTTTCCACGATGAAAACATAAATCAGGACTATTAAAAAAATTTGGAAAATGGGAAAAAACGGCAAAACGACAGTCGTTAGAACACGTCTAAAAACAAGGAATAAATTATTAAAATTTGGCAAAATTAGACGTGGCCGCTAAACCCAAATAAAAAAAGTTATAGAAGTCTATTCGTGCAAATTATAGAAGTCTATCCCAGCATTGCATCGTACCTTCACACTTAATATCATTGGGTTCCCACAAACCACTCATGTTGCAGGTAGCCACCCTGCTTCCCTGTATCCTGTATCCCTCCTCACAATAGTATCTGTTGTGAAATATTGTTAATAAAGCTGATGAAGCATTAAAAGGATGAAATGTTAAATTATTTAGTTTACTCCTTGAATAAGGCACTTAGTGATTTTTGCTTAACTGTACTTTGTTAAAAGGCGGGACCAGGACAATATCAATGATATACAACACTGCAATAGCTTTGATAACCCAGCAGTGAGTATGAGGTAATCTGACGATTGCCCTGACATTACCTAAAGACTTTTGCATTTTTCCATTCACGAGGTTAAACATAAATATACAACATCATAATATGAAACACTCCCACCTTGTGGGTATAGGTGAAAGTGAGTCCCCGATTTATAAAAAATCCTTGATCGATGGCATAAGGTTCGTCACACATCACTCCTGCAACAATTGAAAATTTGAAGTCGTATGTATGTGCTTAAAACAAAGTGTGTTTCTGTAACAACAAATGTCACCCACTGATGCAAGCAACGTTGTGAATGCTCCATTCTCCACTAGGAAGACACCGACCGGTGATCTCTGTGCTCGTACGATTCAACCAATAGCCATCTATGCATTCGTATGACACGGTTGAATTTACAATCGATGGCTCGGCATGAGTGACTCTGCCATGTAGGACCGGGGTTGGGTCGTCGCAAACAACATCTGAAATTAAAACAATATATTGACTGGATCATAACTTAATGCGATAATGGAAAGAAAAAGGAGTAATTAATATTTGGGTTAAATATTTGAAGTAATGAATACAGGATCACTAAAACACTGTGTCATTTCTACAACAAAAAAGATCACCCAATACAAGTTATTTTGTTCATTTTTTTTTAATTTCTAGTGAAATATTCCAGGATGCATATGCCTCATATCACGTCTTACTGAACTGAAACTATGAGAGCTGATCACTTGACCAGTGTATCTTAAAAGCTAAAACACTTAATGTACAGTACACAGTAAAAGTTAATAAAAAATAGTAATGTCTGTTTACACAACACATTATAGATCAATAACGAGACTGTAGCATGGATACCCTGTATTCTGATGGAGGATATATCACCCTTCATTTATGCACCAACAGAAGTAAATAAGAGTTTTCCAATGCATTCACAAACCCCATTGTTACCATGACAATGCAGATTATCAATGTTGATTGTCCATCTTCCACTGCCTGAGCATGATGTAATAATGGAGGATTGTTTCCGAGCAAACTCCAATGCATGGCCGCACGTGTATAGAACTCTTGTTCCAAATTCATATACCGCTTGTTTTGTTCTGTTGCAAATGGTTTACCATGTATATTATAATTGGCAATTTATATTTCATAAGAGTACAAAATATTGTAGACATACGGGTGGGTACAAACATAATGGAGTGTATACTAAAAATAAGACTTAACTCACATTGGATGTATGGCTGCATGGTGCTGATCATTCAAAATCGTCCGATTCGCGTTTTTCACTTGTCCTGGTTCCATGCACCAAACCACTACAGTATTGTACTTATTATCTAGCCGCATAACTAAGTTGCTTAGAGTGTCAGGGTTAAGGTTAAAGTTTGTTCGATTGGAACTAGTTATTGAATTTATCGGTCAGGCAAGGTAATTAGCGGACATTGCCTGAACCCAGTGGACAATAGGTCAAACTAAAACAGTACAAATGCCTCGATCATACACAACACATTACCATAGCCGACTCGACAGTGTGTGCAAGGTAATCTAATGATTACTGTGAAAAATCCTATTATTAGTGTAGATGCATATTTCCACATGAATTACAATTTTCCACGGATAACCAACATAGAGATAATAGAAACCTACCCTTGCACTCTATCTCCTCTGGTGGGGGTTCCCACAACCCACGTTCCGAACACCTCAGTGCAACATCAAAGGCCCCATTGATCCAGAACCCAGTTTGGCATCGAACGTGTGTGATTGAACCCCATGTAACCCCAGTGGGATAAACTGGGTGAGCATTTGGAAAATTTCCTGGGTGACCGCAATCCACATCTGTGTGTGTATATGTTACAGATGATCATACTAAAATTATAGTAGAGGACTAGTCTACTATGGAACCACATCAGTACAAAAAATGGAGGTCCGAAAGGTCCGTTACTAAAAAAAATTCTGTGCCATAAAGGACAAACAAAGTGATTTATGTTGAAGTTATCACCTCTGCATGTCAAGGTGTCAGGTTGCCACTCTCCGCTTGCCGAGCATTGCAACAACCCCACATGCACCCCAGGATGAATCCAGTATCCAACATTGCAGAAATATTGGGCGTACGATCCATAGAAATCGCTCGACTCTATTCGGTTTGCGTTTCCTACACTAGGAGGCGTACCACAGCTCACTGGATGACAATCAATCAGATTCGGATCCGGAACCCACACTTTCTCTTTGGTGCATGTAATTATCGTGTGATTGGTCAAGTCAGGGTCATGACCCCCGACCCGGTAACCAGGGTCACACATCACCGTGACAACCGAACCATGACCATAATCGGCGCCGATCAAAAAGGCATTTCGTCGTGTGGATGGTCGATTGCATGTAATCACTATGACATCAAAATATTAGCACCATAACCAAATATTTGCAAAATAATAATTGATTTTACCTTCGCAATACAACGATGTAGGGTGAGGGTGCCACAAACCATCATCGCGACAGGTCAAAGCTACTTTAAGTAAGCCGGGAGGAAACCACAGGCCAGGAGCGCATTTATACATGACTACCCCACCATATGTGGTTTCTTCAGGGGGTACATCATATCTTATTGTGTTGGGGATTGGCCCAGGGTCGCCGCAATCAATCACTGTACATTGTAAGTTTGATTTAAGAGCAAATAGACTGTATAACCCAGTAGCATCCATACACTTGTGGCAATACTTACATTTGCATTGCGGAAACAAGGGGTCAGGTGTCCAAGTGGCTGTTTTAGAGCAATGGACATCCTTCCATGTTACACCTCGTTCAAACCAGTATCCTTGTGTACACTGGTACCTGTGTGAGAGTGGTATTATTGGTATCTGCCATGGGACTTTCTTTGTTAAGTTGCAGTTTACAACTGCTATTTTGTTATCTTCGCATTTGGTATCAACGCTTTGTTATTACCATGATAACGTACCTGACAAGTGATTGGTAACCACGGCTTCGGTTGCCAAGGATAATCATCGAGTAGTTTAACGACGGGGGTTCCGGACACTCCAATACTAAAAGAACATTATGACATCATAATCTATATGCTCACAAAATGGGAAAATTACTATCTGACATGTTTATCCCAGGACTTTGATTTTGCATTTCACAGTGATGTAACATTATTAGAGGCAGATGCTTGTTTGCACACACTAGAAGGGACTAAAAGTGTTGGTATAAAAGGCCTGTTAAGTATAACAAAGCTTTAAGAATAAGCAAAAACATTAAATGGTATACAGAGGCACGGCCTCAGAGGCGGTGAACCAAGAAGAGTAGTTGCCAAAAAGGTGACAGAACTTGGGATCTGTCTGGTTTGACTGCCATGATTAACCACTATGGCATATTGCTTATAAGCTTAGCCTGTCGCTACTAGTTGGTTGTGTCCTTGGGCGCAAGACACATAAAGGATGCTGCTTAAGAAAAATGCATAAAATGCAGGAAAGTGACCATGTATTTTTATCCCTAAGAATAAATAAGAATATCTTATGCAGTCGTATTACTAAGTCACATTTATTTATATGTATCATGTAGATAACAATTAAATATAAGACATCTCACCCCTGCAAGCATTTACATGATGTGATTCAATCCAATTCTTGTCGCTTCCACACTTGATGTTATAAGCATTAACTTTACCATAGAACACCCATCCCCTGCAAAATGTAGAGGGAATTGAAGGTAGTTGAAACAACTGTACATGTGACTGGTAAAACCAGCATTTATTATTTTAGTTGTGTTCACAAAATCTTGACTTGTAGGTAGGACACAACAAATATGTTTTAATGATCAAGCAACTTGACAGAGGTGACAAGATAAGCTGAACATTAAAAAAAAGGAAATTAAGAAAGTTTAGCATTTCAGCAGAATTTATTAAACACCTTGGTCTACCCTGTCAACCTCACAAAAGAAAACTGTGTCTTAAAAAACAAGGTTCAGCCAAAAATGTCGGAAAATCAGCCAATCAAATAATCAACAAATCAAGAAAATATTGAAAATCGTGAAACATAAAAAATGGGAAAATTTAAATTATCGTCATGAAAATAAAAAAAAATCAAGCAAAAAATAATGGGTCGCTTATGCAAGATAATAAGTTAACTTACACACGGCAAGAAATGATCATTTTGTCTCTAAACCGATGTTTTTCAATGTTTCCTTTCGTCACTAAAGCACCAGGGGGTAATATGTATTTCGGACATTTGACCTTCTTACACGGGTATTCCCCAGGATCAGGAACCCAGGTACTGTCTTCCGAACATCTGATTTTAAATGTGTGAAGTATTGTATAGAGAAATTAAGAGATAAAATATAAGGTTATATATATCATAAAACTAAAAACTTCGACTTCTTGTTATGTATTTATTTGTATAAATTATAGGTAATAAAACAGAATTATAGGTTTTTGCTGTTAAAAATCAGTTTAGGCTGTTGCAGCTAACATTCCATTTCTCACCCTCTCTTCCCTACCCCAAACATCTGACCACATAGCTTATTGGATTAGAGATCAGAACCAAACAATTGTTAAAACGAAACTAGTCGCTGGTTAGGCAGTAAACAGTCCTGTTACAGTAGAACCTCTTCTTTTAGGCAGTAAACAGTCCTAAAACAGTAGAACCTCTTCAATTATAACACTTGTCGGTAATACATGGCAGCTGGTTGGAGCATATTACAAACCTTGATACAAATGTGGTTCGATTCCACAGATATTCATATCCATCTTTGCATTTATATGTAACCGCTGCCGCATAGCGATATTCTGATGACGTCATACTCATCTGAAACAATTATTTCATTATTAGAAGAAAAATAAATAATAAATTTATTCTAAATAACGTAAAACTTAACAGTTATTGACAAAAAATACAACTAAATAAAAAAAGTCGATAAATCAAATTTTCACCCTTGCGTAATCATGATCAGGTGGATCGGGACACATTATGACATCACACTTGATTTTTTTCGGATCAGGTGTCCATCCACCAAACCGAAGGCAACTTGTCTTTTGTTGGAAGTGCCGAGATTGGTATCGACAAATATTCAGTTCCACTGGATCGTCTCTGTTATGTGATTATTGGATCCTAATCAGTTTTTAAGTTAAAATTTAAATTTAATATCAACACTTTATAGCATTGACAATTGGATTAAATGATTCCGATGAAATTTAAAATTATATCAACTGTCGTTTCTTCAAAATAAACTTCAAAATAATTCGGTCAACAGTCGTTTCTGAATCCCCCTTAAACACTAGTGTTGTTTCTAGGCTTAAATAAAGAACCGTCTAAGCCGCAACCACCGCATTGATTTTGGGACCAAAACAATGCAACACCGGCGACCAATACCTGGTTGTGACCACTGACATGAGCATGCACAGTTACCTGTCCTCGTATGACACAAACTCCAATCCATCCAGTCGGTTCTTCGTTGTGTGAACCAACCAAGTGTCTCTGTTCGTTGTGATGTAATAATCCAAAGTGCCATGCATCCCGATTATTAAGTCACTCACGCTCTGAATGGCCATTGTTGTGTCACTATCAATCAGGTGAAGAATAAAAAGTGAAACTCACATGTTGATTACAGAACCAGTGTTGCCGGATATCCGTTTCATTGCATATGGCCAATGTTAATGGCCGCACACTGGCAACACTAACTGGTATCTCGACCACTGCTAAGCACAACAACGACTTATACTCAACAAGATGAGCTCCCTTACCAGCCAAACCCCCATAATCAGGGCTCAATTCAACCTCACTAACAGAGCCCCATTGTAAATAGATGGCTTGGGATGATCCGCATAAATCCTTTGAAACGTAAATCAGTTTGTCCTCCCCTGGGGTCAAATAGGTGAAATTAGTTGTGAAAAGCTGCTATTAAAGTGAAAGAATATTCATGTTTTCCCCTTGAATGGGAAAAATTGAAAGCATTATCATAATGCGGGTTAAAACAGCTCGTCAGGTCACCAGAGGTGTATTGTGTATAATTAAGACGTTTCAATAAAAATTTGGTAGAACCTATTAATCCACTGGGTTTATACAATGTACTTTAAGTGCCTTGCCCAAGGACACAAGCGACCTGCTGGCGACCTGTAATCCTGCAACCCTTCAGCTGATTGATAACGCATTAACCCAGTTATTCAGTTAAACTAAAATACCGGTAAGTTAAAATATTACATTTACTGGTGACTCTAAACACCAGTAAAATGATAATTCTGGAAACCCGCGTATTTTTCAAGGAAACAACAAACATTAGAATAGCTGAAGTTATTCCACTATGTTAATGGATTAAATTTGTTATAGTATTAAACAGAATTAATGAAAGTTCAACCCACCTAAGATGAGGCAACTGTCGTAGGAAACGGAAAATGGGGCAAAAACATATGTCAGGTAGTATCCCATCTCACATGAGTATATGACATCTGCACCATGGTCGAAAGTACTCTTTGTGATGTCACCATTGTTGTCTGTCCCGTCCACAGAGGGCGGCGGAGAGCACACAACCTCTGGAGAAATAATTTCATGAAATCAGACAATGGTTGGGTGTCCGAATAGTTAAAGCAACTGATTCATACAGCAATTTCTACCAAACAAACGGTCTTAGTGGCGAGCCCATGGGTTTAAATATCATAAAATGTAGTTTAGTTTATTTTTTTGTTTCCATGATGAAAACACAAAGCAGGACCACTGATAAAAAGTTAGAAACGAGAAAAAACGGCAAAACGACAGTTAGAACACGTCTAAAAACCAATCAGTTAAAAAGTTACGGTTTAATTAGACGTGGCCGCTAAACCCACATAAAAAAAAATAAATCAATAAATGTTTATAAAAGATTACACTAAGCCTCGAAGAAAAGTGTATGGTAGGGATATTACATTTTGTGACACAAACAAATCTCTCTGTTACCTTCACATAGGTAATCATTGACGTCTGGAACCCACTGTCCTTGACCGTTGCATTCTAACTCCACTTGGTGAGTGATATTGACATAAGCTCCAGGATTCTTCGGTTTGAACTGAAATCCTTCCTCACACGACATGATGGTGTGCTTCTCATCCACGTGTGTCCACACTGCGTACTTCTGGTCAGGTGGTGGCTGGCATATCACTTCTGTGAAGGACAAAGGAAGATCGTCACCATAGTCAGGTATTTAATGCTATGTGTTTAATTTAATATTTACGGCTGCATAGCTTAATAGGAGAGAGTGTCATTCTTAGTCAGTTTTGTCTTTTGGTTAAGCACATAGGGTGCATATATAAAAACCCACTGGATTAATGCTATAAAAACAGTACGAATCTTGATTATCTAAAGGGTACAATAGCATCTGTAACCTGACAGGGCGCATTAGGTAATCAGACGATTGTCGAATTGATATTCCATGCTTTATGCACAGTGATAAAACATAAAAATCCAATAATCCTTTGTGAAAATTTGTAACAGGACATTTAAATCCTCTGGATCCAACAAAAATTAAACATCAAGAAAAAAGTTACGCACAAGCTGGTCAGGATAGAGATCAAAACTAACATGTCGTCATGCCAACTTATCACAATCGCAGTTGTATTTACAAACTACAGAGCGTAGAGAACTTACCCCAACAGCGAAAGAAAAATGGATCAGGTTCCCACACCCCATCTGCATTACACGTCATTTCCATAGTTATTTGTCCTGGTTTAACCCAATAGCCGTCATCACACGTGACAGTGGCATTGTTGCTATATACGTAAGAGTGTATGTCAGTGAATGCATGGTCTACTTGGGTGGGTCGGTCGCATTGCACAGCTGTAAAGTAGAATAGGATAGGATATTCATGTTTATCCCTGTGAATGGGAAAACCAAAGGGAGGGGTTTTACCACAAAGGGACCAATTCGTTCCAAATGCAACATGCGCGCCCCATTCGTCCATGTTCCCTTCCAATTTGCTTAGAACCTAATTAATCCGCTGGGTTGGCAATGTCCGTAAAGTGCCTTGTTCAAAGACACAACCGACTAGCTAGAGATCCAGTTTCGCACCTGCAACCTTTCTATTGAAAGGCGACGCACTTAATCGCTAGACCAACAGGTTGGACAGTAAGTTTTAATATACTGGAACTGGGAGCTGTTTTACACAGTTGGCCGAGATAAATAGTTAAATGAACAAGTGGCTCATACATACAGTGGGTTCAGATAAACAAGTATATAAGATAAACAGGTGGCCAAGGTAGATAGGTGGCTAACTTAAACAGGTTACTAAGTAGATGAGGTGGATAAGTGGTGATACAAGTAGGTACACAAAGGGCTCAGATAAACAGGTGGCAAAGATTACCAGGTAGATCATGTACATAGTCTTAGATAATGAAATGACTTGTTAAAACAGGTGCTTTAAATGAACAGTTGGCTCATGTATAGAGTTTTCTTAGATTAACACAAGAGTAAGTTACACAGGTGGCAAAGTTACACAATTGAATAAGATAAACATGTGACTCATTTTGGTTACTTTCTGATAATTTTGGTTACTTTCTGAATTTTTGGTTACTTTCTGAGACAGACAAACAGGTTACCCGTATATACAGAATACTCACGTGAGCATTGTAAAGTGTGAGGTGCAGGGTCCCAGTAAGCATGATTGCCACAATACAGTTGAGCCCGGTATAAACCATGGTTGAACCAGTATCCGTGGTGGCAGGTGTATTCAACCATCTCCTTGTAATCAAGCTTATCGTACGATTTATTTGCATGGGCTATATCTGCCGGGGGTAAGCATTCCAATACTGCAGAGATATAGTGGGACAATTAGTTTCAATATAAACCAATAGAAACGGTATACTCACATACGCACTCTAGTGTCTCCGGATGCGGTTCCCACAGAAGCTCAGCAGTGCAGGTTATCATCTGTCATAGAACCAGTATTAATCTATTGTCTGGCCACTTGGTCTAACGGTTAAGTGCGCCGCCTTTCAATGGAAAGGTTGCAGGTGCGAAACTGGTCGCTAGCTAGTCGGTTGTGTCCCTGGGCAAGGCACTTTACGGACATTGCCTGAACCCAGCGGATTAATGGGTTCTACCAAATAAGAGAAACGTGTCTATCTTATACAACACATTGCAATAGCTCCGGTAACCCGACGGTAAGCGCGAGGTGATCTGACGATTTGCCTGTGTGTTAACCCCCTTCGTTTTCCCATTTACGGGGATAAACATGAATATCCCAACCTATTGTAACGTCACGTGTTAATGTTTTAAATACATGCATGTCAACAAATAGAACTTAGTACACAAACTTCAATATGAACATGCAGCACTTTATGACCTTAGCATAAAGTCCACGTTCAAACCAATAACCGTCGTCACATTGATAACTTGATACTCCACGATAAGAATAACTTGTGTGGATTGTTTCTTTCAAAGTGGCTCTGTAGACATCGGATGGTCGTGGGCAATGCCACCGCGATTCCTTCCTGAATGTGGAATTTCATTAGGAGAAAATAGGATTGGAATTAATGTTGCGTCGAGTAAATTAAATCTGATGATGTGTTTGTAACAACGGCCCTGTAGATTTTCCCATCATGGATATAAATATAAATAACCTATTCTATATATCCTAATTTGGTAGAACCCATTAATGCACTGGGTTCAGAAAATGTCTGTTTAGTGCCTTGCCCAAGGATACAACCGAATAGACAAGATTCGAACCTGCAACCCAACCTTTCGGTCGAATAGCGGTGCACTAAACCACCAGAATAACCAATCGAACAAAAATATTATGTCTTGCCTGCAAATAAACTTAGTTGCATCTTCGGAACTGCGTTCCTGCACCCCCTCCCTAGTAGCGTTGTCCAACCAGACTGCTGCTGCCCATGGAATGTTTATTGCGTCTCTGTCTGTCCCTGTGAAATAAATGTATGTAAGTGACACTCTCCATGCTCGCTGTCGACTTGCTGTCAAGACATACCAGGGCCAAAATCCAACAACTCATTCATAGTTTGGTGACCTCTTACAGTCCAGTCACCTCATGCATTTAGGTTAGTGACCTCATGTACTCATAGTAAAGCACCTCTTATACACATTCAAGTGACCTTGTGCACACAGTCGAGTCATCTCATGCATTTAGTTTAGTGACCCCATGCACACAAGCAAGGCACCTCTTCTACACGGTCAAGTGACCTTTAGCACACAGTCGAGCCACTTTATGCACACAGTTGCCAACCTTTGAAGCACCAAGCATCAGCTTTGGAAGGGTTCGGTTGACATCGCTTCACCCCACCACTAGGAGCACTTCGTGGGCACAATGGGTCGTTTGTTCGCATAACACTGTACGCCACATTGCCGTCACCCCAAGAGCAGGCACATGAAGATATATCCTGGAAGGTACTAATCATTGTTATCAAAACCACTTGGATCCTAATATCAATAAATATCCAACCTAAATATATTGTCTTTATATGAATTAAAATTCAAATGGATTCTATTGGTGGCTAATACATTTAACACACTAGTTAGCAGGACATACATCAGACGTCATTTTCGCATTAAGTTGATCTTCCGTTGCCAACTTGGCTCCCCGTTCCTTGCATTTCTCCTGTGCCTCACTGTAAGTATAACTTTCCCCTTTCGATTCTAACCCTTCCCACAGCAAGAACACATTTCCTGGGTGATTGATAATATTCAACCTTTAATATAGTGTATAATTTTTTTTGAATATGATAGTCTTTTTTACCACAAGAATGGAGAAACGCAAGAAGCATTAGAACAAGGGCAATTATTAGAACACCTATTTTATTCTTCATATTGAAAGATAAATACACAAATTTCTTATACATTGTGTAAACGCACTGAATTTTCCTGGGAATAATGTGTAAAATCTTGCATAAGGACACACATGACAAGCACGTAGCCGGTTTTAAGTTTGCAACCCTTATGCAGACTTTTGCTACCAGGGACTCACACAAGGATCAGGGTAAAAATACCTGTCATGAGCATGCTGTGGTGGCAGATATCGTACAGTGTTTCATTCAAAACCCAAATAGAATAATTCCCTCCGTAGTGCCTGAAACATTAGCATGTCACCCTTCGCATTGTCTCCCTAACAATAATTTACCATGACATTATGTCACTATTACGTCGCTATGACATTAAATCATGTGTGTGGTTATCAGTGGCATTGCACTGTAATTTCAGTCAGAAGGTTGAGAGATCAAAACCAATCACTTGTTAGCCAATATTTGATGGACCTTGCCGGAACCCATTTGACTTTTAAAATCAGGTCCAGACTAAATCGCCTAGGACACACCACATTAGCTTCAGCAATTTAAATGAGAGCATGCAGCTAATTTGCTGGTGTTACAATAAACCTTTCATTTTACACCACCATAGATGAAAGCGTTTGTCATTTGTATCCTGGCAAGTGGGTAAATCACTTTGAAAGATATAACACATTTTACCAACTAATCACGTGCGTCTATAGCAAAGCTATTGTAGCGTGTATTGCATTTTTAAGACGTTCCTTCAGTTTTAGGCTAATCCAATAAATATGAAAAATCTGACATCACAATTACCCGCCCCCCATTTGAACTTTATCCCATGGTTCGGTAACGTCATCAACGAAATAACTGAAATCGTTGTGAAGTAATTTAAGTGAAGAGTGACCGTGTCTCTGACAACCCACAAACTGGTTTGATGCGGTTGTGTCACACTTGGTCGCCATTGCTGATTTCTCAATATCCTCAGGTGTTGACCCATCTACCGTTTTACCTGCGTCAATATTTGCATAATTACTATGCATGTAACGAATCATGCGGATGGAAATCTCGACAACAATTCACAATTTTCATTATTATCCAGTCTTTTGCTCTTATTAACTTATTTAATAAAAAAACATTTTTTTCAAAATTTTCAAAACTATGTTCAGGCAAACTTTGTACTATAAAATAGTGTTTTTTTTCAACTAAATGAAAGATAACATTTACCCTAATATTTATTAATTCATTGAAATCTTTTTTGTCAACTTCTTTTGTCAAGTCAATAATAAATGTTATGTTATGTTTATATGACTCATAATATAACCTGCCAGAATTAACTAATTTTTAAGCTACTGATCAAAATAACATTTATCAGAATCTTTTTATCTATGATTTATATTACTTTCAAGACCCCCACAGGGTTTAAAAAAAAATAAAAAAGATAATCGAGTTTAATCAACAACATACTTAACACAACCTTCATAACAAACTCAAAATAAAATCATTGCCTCATTTAAAAATACCGAATAGACCTGTCAAAATAATTGACATTTTAGTGTATTTTAAGTATTAGTCATTACAATGTCATCCACAAGGTATTTATTTAAGTGCACATTTATACTTGGCTGAAGAGTTTAACCTGTAAGGCAGAGTTGCTGAGCTTCATTGAAAAGGTGATACGGTGTCACCCATCGCCACAGCATCTTCTCTTTAGGGTAGTCATAGCAACCACGCGATGCAACAAACTTATGCTTTGCGTCCACGAACATGCATCTGTCATCCAGCCGGTTAGCATCTACCATGGTAAAGCAACCGCCACCAACCTGAGGTAATATGCGAGTATAGGATCAAACTCTTTGGTGAATCGGTTGTGCATGTAATGCATTATGTAGAAGGATGTGCGAAGGAATGGGAGGTAATTCGCCCCTCTATTCTCGTCTCTCTCCATTTTCGTCTTCTGGTTTATTGATCTGTTAAGCGGATGATGTTTTTTATTAATATGCATCACTGAACTGATGTTATGGTATGTTTCGTGTGCTTAATTGCAAGCATGAGTTGGATAAATGTGATTCTCTCTACTGTGCACATAAGATGTAATACTGTCTTCTACTGTTAAGTTTTTGCTGTGCAACACAAACTTGTGGTACTTAGCAACCCTTCAGCTAACAGTCTGGCACGATTCCGACGGCAAATTGATGGTAAGAAGATATTACTTTAAGCTATATAAAGGTCACCATAGACACTAATACCTGTAATCTCTCCATGTTGGATCCTTTGGTATGGGTGTTTTCGGGTAATGTTTGACACCCACCCAATATACGGTTTGTGAACCATAGGTTACCCCACTTTCCACTATCATATGCTTCAAGAAGTCGAAATCAACCTTGTCTTCCAGATCGGCCAAGGTCCCATTCTGTAAAGCACATACCATATGTTATACTATAAATTATCACTGTTATAATATAAATAGGATATTATTGTTCATCTATGTAGATGAAGAAAAACAAGGAGGTTATCAACGCTATATTAGCAATTCTCAGATTAATTCATGACCATCGTCAGGTTACAGAAGCTAATGTAATGTGTTGTACTAAATTAAAATGTCTCTACTGTTTTGAGTTTACCCCATTAAACCGTTAGATTCAGGCAATGTCTGCTAACTGCCATGCATAAAAAATGCCTCAAAAACACACTGCAGAAGCATCGGTAAACCATCTACTTCTGTTTTACCACACCCAGGAAAATTAAACTTGGGTATTCTATTCCAAGCATGCGTTGTTACTCAATAAACCATCGCTTTACATGTTGTTGACAAGCCAGCAACGCTTCTTCAAAGTTGAGTTTCGTTTCATTAATCTTGTGGCAGTATTGGCGAAACGGTTCCCAGCCATCCTGGCATGCAGGGGTGCACTTCGACTCCTGGTTTGGATTTTTCTCCCACTCGCCCAGTTCATTGCATCTGTATTTAACTATTGGAGGTAGATTAGAGCATTTTCATATATTCATGCTTTGCGAACTTACTTGATAATTTACTTGGTCCAGCCATCATGTCCCCATCACACTTGTACACTGCGGCTTGGTTGTAGAGCAGGAATGAGGGTGAGATCAACTCTGCTGATTCCACTTGGAAGCCAATTGCCGAGCATACGATCACTGTGATGACATCATATATGACATCACAAGATGTGACATCACAAGATGTGACATCACAAGATGTGACGTCACAAGATTTGACATCACAAGATGTGACATCACAAGATATGACATCACAAGATATGACATCACAAGATGTGACATCACAAGATGACATCACAAGATATGACATCACAAGATATGACATTACAAGATATGACACCACAACCCACCTTTGCAAGCAGCAGGTTCAGGAGTCCATATTCCGTTTATACACTCGGTGGAATGGCGGGTTACCCCCTTGGCAACCCAGTGACCCACAAGACACTGGGTCATCACACTGCTGCGGTACTCGAACCCATGCACAGTGGCCGAGTACTCGTGCATCGCTGTCTCCGAGTGATGCAAACTCTCCGGGATCACATGACATGTCCGGTCTGCGATGTCAAAACTAATTGTGTGGATAGAATAGGATAGGATATTCATGTTTATCCCCGTGAATGGGAAAACCAATGGGGTTAAAAAGGTATGGGCAATCATCAGATCACCTCACGCCCACCGCCAGGTTACCAGAGCTTTTGCAGTGTGTTGTTTATGATAGACACGTTCCTTCAATTTTGTAGAACCCATTAAACCGCTGGGTTCAGAAAATGTCCAGTAACTGCCTTGCCCAATGACACAACCGACTAGCTAGCGACCAGTTTCGCACCTTCAACCTTTCGATTGAAAGGCGACGCACTTAACCGCCAGACTAACCGGCTGGACAAATAATTCTACAACTAATGTACTCACGGCACTTAGGCACGGGGCAGGACTTTCTTATAGATGCCGCTTCATCGATATAACACCATGGCCCAGTCATAGATCTGTGATGGAGGAAACAGCCATAATGACATTATCACCATCATTTATGATGAAATCTACCCAGTTGGATTCCTGCAGTAGTTATGCACAGGCACCCCGTCGTCGATGTGGTCTTTCCATGAGATACAAATTCCTTCCAATGTGATGTTCCATGAACCAATATATTCCATTCCTATCCCCCGGTAGCATTCCGGCTCTGAGATATTTAGATATATGTGCCAAGATATCACATAATACGCAACATAAGAAATAATATAATTGATGCCTTAAAAAGTGCAATGTTTAAAAATAAGGTTGACACTTACAAGCTTAATTTAATGACACACTATAGTTTTATTGTCATCAAGCAACATTTTAGTCCGTTAAGACGTTTAGGTTAGATTTTGGAATCCTCATGTTTTATAATGATAATTGCTAGTAACACAATATGTGACCTGCGATTATTGATATTTTTTACAAGTATTATTGCAGCCATAAAATTTACTAAAACACATCATACCAGCTTGGCAGAAGAATGAAAACGCTTCATCTCCAGCCACCGGATTCCACTTTCCATCCTCATCTATAGCAACCTTGGTGCTTGGGCAATAATCAATCAGGCATTCATCCTTCACCAGTTCCCCCTATATGTTACCATGTCATATATTACCACTACTTATACCTAGAACTTACTCTTTCATTACGAACAAAGCACCACGGGAAATCAGAATGAATCCCGGGGTTCCTACAATAATTCTCCTCCAGTTCTCGGTAGACTATCCGTTCGCTTTCCGGCCAAAACTCGCACCTACAATTACAACATTAAAATGACACAGCAGCGATAATAATGACATACCAACAATGACAAAACAATGATAATGACATAACAACAATGACATCACAATGATAATGACATAACAACAATGACATCACAATGATAATGACATAGCAACAATGACATCACAATGATAATGACATAGAAACAATGACATCACAATGATAATGACATAACAACAATGACATCACAATGATAATGACATAGCAACAATGACATCATAATGATAATGACATAACAACAATGACATCACAATGATAATGACATAGCAACAATGACATCACAATGATAATGACATAGAAACAATGACATCACAATGATAATGACATAACAACAATGACATCACAATGATAATGACATAGCAACAATGACATCACAATGATAATGACATAACAACAATGACATCACAATGATAATGACATAGCACCAATGACATCACAATGATAATGACATAACAACAATGACATCACAATGATAATGACATAACAACAATGACAACACAATGATAATGACATCACAATGATAATGACATCACAATGATAATGACATCACAATGATAATGACATACCAACAATGACATCACAATAATAATGACACAGCAACAATGACATCACACTTATTACAATATCTCAAAGACTCACTTTGAACCAGACCTCCCTACTGAGGCATTACCACGGTAATAATTAATTCCTCCACTTGTGACCACACAATCTTGCATCGACTCCAATGATGACGGAATAAAGAACCTGCATTGCATCATAATGAGTTATGACATCATATCATGATGACATCACACACTCACTTGTTATAAGCAACCCACTGATTTGTATTGGCATGTCTAAGCACAACAGAATTATCATCAGGTTTGATTTTCAATGACAAGATCATGTCAGACAGTAGGTGAACGCTGTGATGAATATTAGGATAGGATATTCATGTTTATCCCTGTGAATGGTAAAACCAAGGAGATTAACAAACGGGATAGACACGTTCCTTTAATTTGGTTGAACCCATTAATCCGCTGGGCTCAGGCAATGTCCGTAAAGTGCCTTACTTAAGGACAGAAACGACTAGCTAGCGACCAGTTTCGTACCAGCAACCTTATAATTGAAAGGCAACGCACTTAACCACCAGAGTAACCGGCCGGACCTTTTGGGTATATCAATAAGGTAACCAATATTTCAATATAACTTTTAAAGCACAGATGTAAGAAAACCTGTAGAAGATGGATTGCTTTCCCTCATAGAATAAGCTGGAAGTTTGAGGGAACATCGTCCAATGCTGATTGGAGTCCCATACATTGCAGCTTTTCGATGTGATAACCGAACCCGAACGCCCTGTGAGAATTTTATAAGGCATTGCAACACCGGCAACTTAAAACAGAGAATGAAGGAAGAAACCTTGAGCAGCAGTCAGACATCTCAGAGTGGGATAATGCATAATCATGGTTGGGCTTTCGGTGAATCGCCAAACCTCGTGTGTGAAATTCCCGATCCACTTGCATTCCTGGGTGAATACAGCACCAGCTTCGTCTGTCTGTGTGTTGGCGGGGTTAGAATGGAAATATGTTGTATGTGATTAGGCCAAATGCATTTGGTACTTGTCTCATTTTTTTATTTAATTCTCATTGCATGTATCTTTATACCGTAAATCAAGAGATAAAAAACTAAACTTATAAATCAATTGCCTAATAAAAAATTAAATGTAATCTTAACTAAATTTATTTATGTAATCTCTAGCAAAAAAGTATCCATAGTTTATGCCTTTCTCACCCTAGTGTAAAAGGGTCAAAAAGATCCAATTTTGTCATATCATACTATTTCACAATCATTACGAGTTTTTATATCTAACACACCTCTATACTGATAATATCAGACACATGATGAATAAAGGTTACCTGTAAACACATCTTGTTGTGAATGTTTCGAATCGCGAATATTGCTCCTGATGCTACGTTTCCTCTTGGTACTGTGATGTCAAATAATCGCTAATTTTTAAACAACCAGCCATTGTTAAAATATTCCACAATTGTTAAAACAATCACCCATTGCTGAAATAATCAACGAGTGTAAAAACAATCAACCATCATAAAGAATCAACCACTATGAGCTCACTTTGTACAGAACAAACAGTCCGATTCTTCGATCCCCAAATTCGCCACCGTGTGGCCGTTTCCCCATTGATCGATAACTGCAATAAAATAGAAATAATATATATAGTAATACTGCAGTCAAAGTAATAGTACACATCAAACATTATATAAAAAACACCAAACTACATTTCAATAATTATTTACTAAAAAAGCCAATGCTTTATCAGTGATCAATAACTAAATTAAACATCATAAAGTACATTAATACCTAACATAAATATGTATGAAATGGCAGTATATTAAAAACAAACAAAATATTAAAAGCTACATACAGTAAGATTGCCATCGTTGACAACCAGAAAGAAGTCTCCCAATGACAACCGTAGATCATCATGACAATGGAACGATTGTTTTGGTTCTCCCCCTCTGCACGGTTGCATTGCTAACCCAGTTCCCGGCACTTTGTGTTCCGCCGTCAAACACAAGGCTGGCGAGTCACAATGATGATGTCATCTGTTTTTTTATGATGTCACAAAAAACTCACAGGTTTGAAGATTCATAAAGTTGGACCTTGTGCTCATCATTTTTATCCACCTTGACGCCTGGGAAAATCGACAGCTGTCCATGGCAACCGTCGCCATGGCAAACGCTGAGTCAGCAGTGCGGCGATTCGGGGAAACATTGGATCGTACCGTCACGCATAGATCGTCATTTATGCTGTACAACTCGAACGAATCATCTGTGAAGTCATGGAATGGTTGATGACATCATAAATATGACATCATACAAATGACATCACACTTATACCCTGTGGTATTTTTCTAAGAGAAGCCCAATCAACCACGTGACCACGTGATCGGGTTACAAACCAAAATCCGATCTCAGCGCTCGTCACAACCATCGACTCCCTGTCCAGTGATACATCCAGATGTAAGTCCTGATCAACATTGAATAATATTTACTTCAACCCTATGATGAATTGCAACGGGTAATATATTATTCTACTTCAATATTGGACAATTTATTTAAATTTTATTTACACATCCATTAAGTTACTTGCCCCAGAATACAACCGCCCGGAAAAGAATCCAGAACCTTGATTTAAAATAAATCTGTCTAGTTTGCCTAATTGCCAAAGAATGTGGCCAGTACACCAATACAGTTATCCAACATGTCAATCAGATCCAGCACAGCATATAACTCACTGATTTAAATTTGGAGTGTGTAAGTTGCAGTACTTTTCCGTCTGCCTTCCATCTTTGTGTGGGTTTGTTTGCGTCACATTTTTGCAGTGTCACCAACGCATCTGGCTCTGCAGATGCTGCTTCCAAGCATAACTGTGGAGTTAATAGGGAGTGTTACATAAGATGGGATAGTGTGTCGCATTTTAACCAAAGGGTTGGAGATTGGTAAGTGGTCGCTAGTTAGTCAGTAGTGTCCTTGGGCAAGACAACATCCCCTGAACCCAGGGAATTAATGGGTTCTACCTAAATTAAAGAAATATTATTTTTTTAATCTTACACAACGCACTGCAATAACTCTGTCAACCTGATGGTGGGCACACGTTTACCAGTGTGAGAACATTTCGTTCTGCAATCGTGAGGTAATGTGATGATTGGTCCTGTGGTAATGCCTCTACCATTCACAAGGATAAACATAAATAACCTATTCTAAAATTGTATTTTTTTGAATTATAATCATCACCATTATTAACTGAAAAAATATACTAATTTTTATAATTCAAAATTAAAATTTTTATCATTAGACCCACCATGTACTGAATATTAATAATTCGACTTCTGGTTGAATCCCACACAAATTTCGACTCCTTTCCAACTTTCGACCATTCAGATTTTTCCATCTTAGAACAACCTGGAAAATAAAAGTTCTTACACGGTTACATATCAGGTGTTGAAATATGATAATCTAATCCATAGTTTAGTTTATTTTTTGTTTCCACGATGAAAACATAAAGCAGGACTATTGATAAAAATTTGGAAAACTGTAAAAAACAGCAAAACGAAAGTTGTTAGAACACGTCTAAACAGCAATAAATTATGGGGTCATCATATGAGGTAAAAATGGTTAACTGTGCAAAGTGGGTTAAAGTGTTTTATTGCGTGTGTTTTGTGATATAATCTTACCTAGTGGATCACAAGAGAAGTTTATATTAGTTAACTGTAGAATACAGATATGCATGTCTGTTATAAAAACCACAACATTGGGTCACAAAAGGGGTTAAATTAGGTGGTTACCTGTAGTACGAATCTCTTGTGATAAAACCCCACCCAATGGGTCAGAATCCTTAATATTAGCCGTGATGACCCAACTATTCTCCGAACCTATAATCCCGTCACCTCCGAAACATGGGTTCACAATCCGGAACTCCATCAACGGGGATAACTGTGATGCAACAACTTGGATGAGTATGTGTATAAGAGCGACCGCATTAGCATCGTTATGTTGGTTTATGATTGATCAGATGGTTGTATATCAGCAAGACACTTACCGGTCAGTACATTCTAAGCATAATGCATGGAGTTGTAATAGTTTTGGCAAAAAAACATAAAACACAATTATTATCATCGCTTTATGTTTTTTGCTAAGGTCACTTTAAATTGATCCAATAGACCTAAATTCTTTGACACTATCATATATTTAACACACTACAATGACGAAAAGTCATGCGGTAATCTAAAGAATGTTATAAAGCATGCAGTTGCCCAACCACTAAGAAAAAACACATGCAATCCACCCTATAGCAACACAACTTACCTTAGCAGTAGGTACCAAACTCATACATTGTGGTATCTCACAATATTCCTTCTCTACTTTTTCACTCCTTGTATAACACCACGGCCCTCTCAAATCAAAATTCGGGTTTCTATGATGTAATGATTATGTTATCACAGTAATCATAGCAACATAATGCTTTCTGACATGATACCTCGGCCCGGTTAGTCTGGTGGTTTAGTGCGACGCCTTTCAACCGAAAAGTTGCAGCTTGCAAATTCAAAACTGGTCGCTAGTAGTCAGTTGTGTCCTTGGGCAAGGCACTTAACTGACATAGCCTGAACTAGCGGATTAATAGGTTCTACCAAATTGAAGAAACGTGTCTATCATACACAACAAACTGCAATAGCTTCGGTAACCAGATTGTGAGCAAAAGGTGATCGGTCGATTGTTCCTGTGATAACCCCCTTGGTTTTCCCATTCGTGGGGATAAACATGAATATCCTATCCTACCTGCAATGATTATGATTGGTTGAACCGACTGGTTCGTATTCTACTTCATGAGGAGAATCCTCGTTCCATTTTTGGCATTCCAGTCCTGAAGCTGTTTCCGATACCTGTATAGATGGGTGTGTATCAGACATCGTCTTGGCTATGGGCACATGTAGAGCTAGGCGTAATTGATCAAAGTTGCATTACGGAATTACGCCAGCTCAATTACGTAATTCTGTAATTTTCATAATTTTTATGACATCATCTTTATTTAAACAAACAACCAAAGATGCTGATTTCGTAATCACGCCCAGCTCTATGCATAATGCATATGATATACATACAGTTTAGAATTATGATACAAGTTATTTAAGCCATAATACAAGTGTGCCAAGAAAACAAGAAACACCTTTACTTCGATGAACATGTTGTTTTTACAATGATAATATAACGTGTACTTTTAAATTGAAATGAAGGAAACCATAAAGTACCGTTCCACGATAATCGAAGCCAGGGCCCAATACACAGTCAACCTTCCAAGGTTTATGATGGCCTATCGGGGTTCCATCGAAAACATAACGTAGAACATGGCCTTGGACTGGTGGTTTCGTGTAATCTTCCTCGATACCTGGACACCGGTTGGCTCAGTGGTAACAAAGTATATTGTAGAAACATAAGCATCTGCTAATGAATTGGTTGTGTTCTTAACAAAGATACTTAACCAGAGTTGTTTGATTATGCAATAATAAAATGTGCACAAACTAAAGGATGCAAAAAGAAACTGTGCTGCTCATGGAAAAGTGCAGATTTTAAATAAAGTGTATATGCGAAACAAGTTTCGCGCAATATGTTTGTGTGCAATATGCCACAAGTTTTATAGGTGGCATAACAATAATAATTAATATCAGCAGTTATCCGGCTGTGGCAACTGACACATGTGGTATCAATAAAAAATAGCTGAATCACCACTAAGCAATTGACTGAACCAGCACTTCTGCATGGCACATTGTAGCATGCACCATTTCTTAACATAGAAGATACATGAATATATAAACATCTCCCACCTATGTATGTGAGACTAGTGATGCTCTGATTTTGCATTAAATCTACAAGGAACTCGTTTGATAACTCCTCTTTGTCACTGGCTAGAAATGATCGATGAAATTTGCAAACTTTCTTTGAGTCATTATAGTCTCTAGGTGGTGTAGTGAACAATTGAAAACATCCGGGATCTAAATGTTCTGGAGAGGCTAATCGACGAGCGTTTTTAAGGGTGACCCATCCGTCACTGCAGTCACTGTTCTGAACGATTTGTCCATAGCCTGTGAATTGTTTGGCAATTGAATACAGTGTAGAGGGTTTGGTCAGTGAAGAACAAGGATATTAAAAAAGTCTTATGTTAACAATAAGAATTATTAAAATACATTAACTCAATATTATTCATGGCAAAAGACATTGGGATGTCACAAATCACAATATGACATTAAACCCACTTGTGCACCGCCGATTCCCATTACAGGGTTCAAGTTCGGATGGCGGCCCAACACAAGGGGAAACTCCCACCCTTCCATTAACACAAACTCTTGTATGGCCACGTCTTCCACCTACGCACGTAGCCGAGCAGTCTGTCCATGACGTCCATTCCGTCCAATACACTGAATATTAAATTGATGGGTTAGGAGGGGATGCTCATGTTTATCCATACTGTGCTTGTGTGATATATTAAAAGTAAGACTTCACATGTATGATGCGAACATCAAGACAGTTGATGGTTGTACAATTAACTAGTCAATAAACAGACAAAGAAATGGTGGAGATGAATGAATTTGAGGTAACACAGCTGTATAAGTACACTGAAGATGCTGAACTCATGATAACTGGCAATAAATTATACATTAAGACAAAGGAATGTAAAACAGGGATGAGTCTTTATCACAATGAAGTGAGGGGAAT
>CH003098.1:133245-148472 GCA_000149265.1 Ciona savignyi
CGGCGCATCATACGAACTATCCAGATTGGCAGTAAGGTAATCGGACGATTTTTTTGTAAAACACAACATTACTATTTTGCAAGGTTTGAATGCAGATTTTTTACCATGTTCGGCTACAATATTGGGTAAATTTTTGCAACCATAACAGCAACACTTTCCTATTTCCCTGTGTAAGAATGGTTTATATAATATTTCTATATACCTTGATCTTGACATATGGTGCTGGGAGGTTCATCCGGACTACGATGCCAGATAGAGGTGAGAATGCTTCTATTGGCTGATAGCACAAGCGGCCAGCCATGTTCGTCCAGCATTCCAATGTAACGTTTAGTGCCGTCCTGTGGTGTAATGTGTCGACAGTGATTAAACATTTCATGAAAAACAAAACAAAAAAACAACAAAAAACAAGAATGAAAAATACAAGATATTTTACAAGAGTGAAAAATACAAGATATTTTACAAGAGTGAAAAATACAAGATATTTTAACAAATTTTTACTTCTTCCACAGCTATTCTACACAATGCAAATTTTTGTATTTCATTATATGTTTAATAAAAAATTCGGCACGAATTATTGAACAAACCTTTGTTAGTTTGCGAAGTCTAACCAACAAATAACCTGTGTCGTAATCATCACAGACCCATTTCTGATTCAGCTGTGCATCATCACACACTTCGGTTTTAAGCTAGTGGAGGATGGAATT
Organism: Ciona savignyi; assembly: GCA_000149265.1. Lineage (NCBI taxonomy): Eukaryota > Metazoa > Chordata > Ascidiacea > Phlebobranchia > Cionidae > Ciona > Ciona savignyi. The sequence continues at coordinate 133,950 of CH003098.1, forward strand.
GTTTATAGAGTTTGGGGGTGTTTTTTTTAGGTATATTTTGTAAGTGGTTATATTAATAAACGCCTTTCTAGGGATGAATTTTCTTTGGAGGTAAGCTCGGTTTAAAATTGCCAATCATTTAAATTGTGTGCTCTGTAACAGTCTTATTAAACAGTGGAGTTTTTCTGATATTACTTTCTGATATTGATTGGCTATTTAATTCTTCTGGAGAGCTTTGGGTTAGGTGCCTTGCATAGAATACAAACATAATATGGCATTAGATACTGAATTACTAATTATAACATAAGAAGTTAAAAGAATTTTTGACATTAACTACAATAGACCCTACCTTGGAAGGGTTGGACGTTAATGGGTTTTCAGCCTCCAAACATCTGCCAGTTTCAATGTTAATCAGATGAAACGACTTCCACCAGCGCCATAAATATCGATTTCTAAATTGCCATCGGGTTACAACATTATAAAGTAAATTCACATATGACATCACATACATTTACTACACTTATATTTTCGCGAGGTTTGCAAAAACAAATTATTAGCAAAATGTGCAGATTGATACGGTTGTATTGCTTGATTTTAAATTTTTTGTCAGTCTAATCCTTTCCAGTAAAACTTTATATAATGTCTAATTTAAAAGATAATGAGCTAACTCCAAAACACCAATGATCAGAATCACACATACCGTTGAGGGTTAAGATGGCTGGGACATCTACGATACCCACGAACAGCATTTATAGGACCAGCTGGATCATCGGTTATAACCTCTATACAAACTTGTTTCAGTTCATTTTTAATCTGGAATGCTAGGCAATAAAAAATGAATTAGCAGAGCTAGATTTTAGTCTAAACAACTCAAAACAACAAAAAGAAGAAAACAACTCAAATCATCTCTTTAAATCTTAATAAATAATTGGTAATAGTTTTCATTTGAAAACTAAATGGGCAACAAATACATACTATCATCATATATGCCAGCTATGCAGCTGGTTGGCTGTTCATCTCGACCAGAAGGGCAATCATTATATCCGTCACACACTAGTTGAAGAGGAATGCAGATGTAAAGCAGTTTGTCACATAAAAAGTGAGTCTCGTTGCATCTTACTGTGGATATTTGATATAATTAGATATAAATTAGCTACACATACTAAAAAAATACAAAAAATTCTATAAAAAATAAAAACAGTTCCAACTCTGTCAAATTTAAACAAAATAATAGCAAAACATTATGACCTATTTCCAATTGAGTTAAAAATACAAAATAACCAAATTACTTACAATCAAATAATGACTTTGTGGTAAGACCTGTAATTAAGAAATTGACATTATACCATAATTCACCATGTGCCCATTTTCAAGCTGGACCAGCATAACAATGGGGGATGGGTGATTGAAATTATATCCTTGCATTTTATACTGTTAATTTTTGTCAGTACAAAATTATGGTCAGCTGAAATCTCTAAAAATATAAATCTGTTCAATTTAATCCTTTGTAATAATGAGCAACGGAAAATAGTCTGCAATAATAAAGTTACATAGTAACCGAATCTTTTAACAGTAACCATTTTCTTTTTTTGCTCTACACACAATTCAGTCAACCAATTTTTAATGGTAAACATAGTAACACCAAATGTTTTTATTCAAAAAACGGTTAACTGATACAGAGATCTAGTGGAAAAGTTTTACATAAATATTATGGACAAAACAAACCAGCAGGTGTAGTTTCGATAGCAATGCAAGCAAACTCGTTGACACTGCATTCTTGAATGTGAGTGTCATTTCCTGGGCAATCATCAGGTTCACTTTTACAATAACGGGTCCGAGATTGCTCTCCTTTGCAGTTAGCCGAGCAGCTACTCCAGCCAGACCATGCGGACCAACCAGTACCTGGAAATGTTCATCATCAGAAATAATTTAAAGTAAAACATGAGAAGGCTCTGTTGCTTAATTAAACCACCCAACTAAAAAGTGAAATAGAATAACTTTTTATCCGAGAAATCGTCTAGGATATTTCAAATAGAACCTAAACTTTGCCTATGGTAACTAACATGAACAAGATATGCATGAGCGGAAAAATAGTGGTTATATCTTGGGGGAAATTCTCAGACTTGCAAAATACAAATTACTCTTTAGCCTGTTATTTTTTTAGCAATTTTCTAGACTCCAACATATGTGCCCAATTTTTAACCATCTTTGTCAAACTTTAATCCAGTTACCTAGGAAAAGGTACTAAAACCCAAGTTTTGTAAAACTGCTAGTTATCAAACGCACAACAGGAGGGTTTTGTCTATATCTGATATAATATAAATGGGATGAGTAGTACGGATTGCTAATAGAAACGTATTAGTTTATGCATGCAAAAATAAATACATTCTGTTTTCAATAAAGGCCAACCTAATTTGATCAGGAAACAAGGGCATCCGAAGGTTAGCAATTCCAAAAATATATATTACAATGTACACAGGTTTTACAAGTGATGATGGTTAATACGTGGTTGACACTCGTTAGTTTCACATGTTGATACTGTATCTTGCATGAAGTAGAAAGTAAAATATCAAAATAGCATGGTGCACAACTCTTACCGCAAATTAGGCAACTTTTTCGGCACAAACTTCGAGCTCGGAATAAATGGCATTTTCCCCACGTAACATAGTGTTCGCACACATCAGTCATAAGAAAATCGTAGCACTCCGGTACCAAGCCTGAACAGTTATTGTACCATAATAGGTATTTTTTATTTATTATTTTACCTAAATTATCGTTCTTACCATATCCAACACAGATTAAAGCTACACCAAAGAAACAGATCCTAAAATCCATTTCATATTTCCAAAAATGTAGCGAAGTATCCTAGAGCGATTGCAGCAAAGATGAAATAGGTTATTTTCACTGTATCATGACGTCATAAAATGTCGTCTGCCTCGCAATTTAGTTCAACATAGAAACATTGTAAAGAGGTAAAAACAATTCGTTTCCCAATATAAGAATAATTAATTAGAAAAACAGCTCAACTGTACATTTTCTCCTTCTTCCATCATATTTAATAAGCGGTAAGCGGTTAACCCGGAGATATAGAAACAAAAGTCTCTTGTTTATACAATTCCGGTTAAACTATCTGACTGGTCGCAACAGAGAAAAGAAGTTAAAATAGCCTGTTGTACAACTATTCTATGCAGAGGTTTATAAAAAATATAGGTGGTTTTTTGTGAAAAAAGAAGGCCCCGGTTATTTATAAAAAAATTATGGTGAATACCTCAATTTTGTTAAAAGAGGGATATAAAGTAATAATCGAGTTCAAGTAAGCATTGCCGTATTTACTCAATTGTTAGCCGCCCTTTATTGTAAGCCGCATGTGATAGTGATAAAAATTTAATGTAAGCCGCATTTACTGTATCGGTGCCTTGTTTAGACAGTGGAAGACATAGCATCAGACAAAATACTGTATCGGCCTAGCCACAAAAATAAGAGTCAATTAATTACGAAAGCAAAATAATTTTTATACAACAATTTTATTTTTAGTAAATTCTTCAGACACTGCAATGCAACAACAATTAATAAATTATACAAATAACAAAACACAGCACGCATATTATTCCACGGATTGATTTTGAAAGAGACCATTTATCTTGTCACCCATAGTCTGGTGATGGAAACTTTGGGACGCAAGACAGACAAATAGTGGCGAAATAAGTAGCACTCTGCAAACAAGTGAGTTGAATTGACTATTGAAGTGTGTTTAAAATTATATATCTGTACAGAACAAAGTTGAAAGATTAATGCATTATTATCTCCAAGGTAAAGATAATGTTATATGGGCAAACTTTGCGACAAGTTATCAGAAATGTATTTAATCCGACGTTTCATTGAGCTTTCTTCCTCCATTGACAGTGGGGTCGTAAAACATGGGTCGGAAGTCAACCGGCGGCCTTTGAATCCTCTCTCATATATCTGGGAATTTGTATGCTAAATATTGATCAATACATTAAATAACATCAACATTTGGTGGATGATATATAGACACCCCGGTTAAAATGGTTTCTATGCAGGGTAAAATGATTCATAAACTGTGGAACTTATTTGGGTTTTTCGCCAGATAGAACTGATCTTTTAAAACATCTTAATTTCAAAGGGCTAGAACACAGTAATTGAATGCAAGAAACAAAAAAGTGCATCTGCATAAACTAACACAACATGAAAGACAAGAAATGGGACCTATAATGTAACAAATTCCAAACAAAACAATATAACCTTACATAACCAAAAAAATAATCTCCATCTCTACTTCCACAAGTCAAATCTTATGTTAAATTTTGACAATAATGACTCTATCAGGCCCGGTGCTAGGAACCGCGGGGCCCAATTAGAAATGTGATGGCGGGGCCCCTACTCTTCATAGCAAAATTAATGAGTGTTTATATATCATAAAATACATACCAGTACATACAAACTACAAAAATAGACATTTAATACTTGTTATAAAACAAATTAAAGGTAATGTGGCTGCTTATTTACGATATATTGAGTTACTTCCAAACATATCTATATATTGTTTAGCAACCATATTCATTATGACGTAACAGGCAGACACAGAAATATAAATTTGACTTATTTACAATGATATTATGAGAAAGAATATTATTTCACTTTTTATTTTACGTTTCAGTAGTATTTTAAACCTCGTAATACAGAAAGACCTCCGCTAGCGCGGGGCCCCTTCAAGGTGCGGGGCCCAATTTGATCTAATTGGTCAAATCGGCCTAAAACCGGCCCTGGACTCTATAACACTTAGTTTACCACATGTCACCAAGCACATGTGTTTATGCTTAAATAATAGCCAATGGAGCATTGAAATATTTTATCTTTGGCATACAGTTGTACTCTTTTTAAGATTTTATCTATAAATGCAGCATTTTTTGTGTTTGCAAACCTGCAAAGCATCTGGTGGTGTCCGTCGTCTTACTTTTGATATCGCAGATATCGTAGATTCAGGAAGTAATACTCTAAATATCAGGTCATCCGATTTCACTAATGGAAGATCCCTGTTTCACAATTACTTTAATTAGTTATTCACATACCAAAGTTATGATTATAGCGTCACAAGTCAATTCCTTTATTTGCTAATTATAATTATTTTTTTTAACAATGATAAAATATGATATTACAACTACAACTTGTTTCCACTATCTACAAGTGACAACATCACACTTTCAGAAATGTTTATTATATGGTATAGGATATAAAAACACAATGGTTGTTTAACACATCGTTAGATTAACTCAAAGCTATTGTAGTGTGATGTTTATGATTCAGACATTCCTTCAATTTGATAAAACCCCACATTCCACTGGGTTCAGGCAATATCTGTTAAGTGCCTTGCCCAAAGACACAACCAACTAGCTAGCGACCAGTTTAAAACCTGAAACCCATGGACTGAAAGGTGATTAGTGTACCTACCGAGCTTATCTATCGGATATACCATTATAACATCACATACCCATAATTTTCGGTTATAAAGCACTGAAGATATAGACAAACATCTTTTAATTGTCTTTCATCTTGAAAATAAACATAATCTGGGTCTTTTTCCGAGGAACCTTTGGGCCTCCATTTCCGCAGGTAAGACAGCATTCTGAAAATAATGATAAAACGTTCGGATTTGAGATGCGCTGCATAAAAATATGAAATCGCCTTTTGAAAGATGGATTTGATATTTCGAATGTTTTTGTTTATAGTACTCATTTCATTCTTCTATCTATTCCATAATATTTCTAGATCAGTTTGTGATACCATATAACTGACATTGGAACAGCACTGCTTAAAAAAATATGGTTAACTTAAGGTCTATATGGTTGATCCATCTGACTGTTTAAGCAAAACATCATTATCATAATTATGAAGGCATGACATAATTGAGTTACATGAAAAGGATGTTGACTAACCATTATTACTGTTGAAAAGTATATTTCTCACAGTCAGACCCACAATAAAACTCACCGTTTTGATTTTACTTTTTTGTTTAGAATATTCCTTAATAATTTATCAGTTTTCCCACTTATGATATGAGTTACAATCTTCTTGTTTTGACTGTTAAAGCATTTTAACGCTGCATTGTCTTTTTTTGATGTCACAGGTTTATTTGAAGTGCCGGGTTGATTTTGGAACACGGCCATGTCATTCTTGGAAGTGTTTAGCTTAAGTGACGTCGGGCTACCTGGTGTCATAGGGTTCGCTGGAGTCAAAGTGTCATCCGGGATTGTTGGGTTATCAATGGTGGACGGGTTACCGGAGGTCACATGGTTACCAGAGGTAACACAGCCTCCCACAGACACTGCAACCAATGGATCCGATATACCAGTGTCATGCTCCAAACACTTTTGATAGCAAAGTGAAAGTCCATTGGAATTAAAATATTTATATACTTCCGTTTCATTTTTAAACGGCCGGTTGAACAAGGAGTATGTATCAGCCAAATCAACAGCATTGTTGAACGAACTTAGATCACTTCCAGTCTAAAGGGAATATTACAATGTTAATTGTTAATGCTTAAATTGTAATCATGGCTTCTATGATTAGTACGGATTATTTGAAGCCTAAAGTGACTTTTGTTCATTTATTAACATTCAAACTTGCAAGAATCTAGTTACTTTTTACAGACTTGCACATTCGTTTTACGACAAGAACCGGGTTGATTAACAGATAAACATGGTCTTATTGTGCGCTTGAGCTATTTATTCTGTAAACCATATTATTTTTTCGATTATGTCTTAATTTCCTTCTAGTTTATGTTTAGGATACAGAATATACACTAGGAGTGCAAACAGCCACTTGCTAGGTAAACTTTAATTGATCCGTAAGTATCACAAAGCAGACTTTAGCAGAATTATTACGTCATCAAGAAAAATAATCCATATAGAAAATTTTCCACTGATGATCCAAAATTTTATTTTATCAATGATTTAGTTTTGTTTCTTGCTGACAATGCTTACAAACAGTCCACCACTGCACAAATTGCAGCACTGGTCATGTGTTTACTTGGGTAAGCTACTTACTTAAATCATTGGGCGTTGCCAGCAAGAAACAAACATTGCTTGAATCCAGTAGAACTTTTTAACAAAAGTTTTAAAAGAACATCTGTAATACACACTGTAACACAGAGTAATAACTCTATTAAAGGATCAAGCCCCAACTAATGAGAAATTGTATTATCCAATTTAACATAGATTAAAGTAAACTATACAGAAAGCATACTATGCTACTAGTTTGCATTATAAATCAGCAAACCTCTTCACAATGTTTTCTTCCAGCTTCTAGTAAACTCTTGTGCTCCTTGCAGTTAAATCTCTTGATCTTTTTTGATCTTAAATTAAATTTCAACGCTTTTTCTCCTTGCGTAAACCTGGTGTGAATTGTGTGGACTGTGGTACTATGTGCATAGCTTAATTTATATGATTAAATTATCCATGTTATTAAAACATTGTGCCTACTAAACTCTTATTTGACAATTCCTTAAAGTAGTAAACAAATGTCGACTAAAATTACATTTTTGCTTTTGTGCACCATTTAAAAGTTTTATTAAAAGAATATTAAGAAATAATGAAGGTCATTACTTTAATAAGTTAAACCAAAATCTGACTATAGTAAGTCCAGAATAGTTGAAGTATAGAACAATATTTTACAGCGCGGATGTTTATGTTACATTGTTTTGTTTATATTTGTAACTTATGCAATTATGCATTAGGTATAATTATTGCCATTATACACATATGTTAGTTAGATACGGCATTGTTGTTGTAATAGGTTATGTTCTGAAATGCAGACTAGAATTATAGAAACCCGTTATTTCAATAAAAAAATATATAAAAAAACTATATAAAAAAAATATATATAAAAAAAAGTTAATCCAATAAAAAAATATATAAAAAAAACTCACTTATGGAATGATATGTAGTAGATTGAAACTTTTTGACCCATCACTGCTTTCACATAAGCTGGCCAGTAACAATACTTTGCATTGTGTTTTACCCATAGTATGTCGCCTTTCTTAATTCTCTCATCATTATGGCCACTGTTCAGTATTGCCTGTGAATTGTGGGAATTTAATTCGTGCATGCGCTTAATTTGTCACATTTTAGAATATGAACAACCTACTAAATGAGTTAAGTTAGTAAGTTTATACTTGGTTTTATTTACATTTGAACACAACCTATTGTTACAATGCAGGCATTACAATATAAATGGTTGATTAACAATGTACGGTACCACTGGGTTAAAAAGTATACAAAGATGCAAAAAAACTAGGAACTTGTGGTTTTATACTGCAGCATTTAACCACACAGTGCAGTGCCACTTCGATGATACCGAGTTAGAGCAATGTGTTTAAACCCAAACCATTGCAGCTACCAAACCACTGCACAAACACCTACTTCAGGCAAATCTTCATCATCTGATTCAACCTTGGGTTCAAACTTCATTGGGGAGTCTGTGAATATAGAACATTTTAAAAAACGTGCACATAGGAAACATTTATAAATAACAATAATTAAACAATACTCAACTGACCGTTAAAGCTATTAGAATTTGTTGTCTCATGAAAAACACAATCACTGACATCCAAATCAGGTAGGTTAATGGTTTTTCTTCGTTTATTTGATATTTTGTCCGAGTTGGCCCATTTTCGTTTTATCATCCTAGCTTTACACACTTAGCTGTAAAAGAACACGGTGACACAAAATATAGTACGGATCATATTCTCAGTCTAGTCCAGGAAATAATACACATACATATTCTGTAGGTTTTGTCAACAGTGATACTGATACCACATAAATCTCTTGTGCTAAGAAAATAGAATGGTGGGGAGAAATGGTGACTTTATAACACAAGCAACTAACTCAACAGATTATGTCCTTTTGTATTGTATTAATAGTTAATACGATAGAGAAGTTGCTAACAGCTGCTAGCTAATAGGAAGTTAATGTTTACCTTATTTAATCACGGGGTTTAGGAAAAAGTGACTTGACACAAACACAAGTTAGCAGCTGGTTTCGCTTTTTTCGTGACAACAAAACATATTTTATAATTAACAATGCACACAAAACATGCATGATTTAATATTTATTAGTTTATTAATTGTACTTGATAGCTGACCAAATACTTAACAATGATGAAGGTAGAGATAAATTCATCATGGTGTGAATTCGCCGTCTGGGTGTCCAAAATGGCAATAAGAGTGCAGATCATTTACAACCAATTGATCAAAAAAGCACAAAAAATCAAAACAACCATGGAGACAACTAAATATAATAACCCAAGAGCAGCAAGACACTCTACACCCAAAACGGAAAGTTTGGAAAGTTTTAGTACCTTTCTGGAAAAAATGACATTTACCAATTAGTTCAAACTCATACCGTTGGGGTGAGTTAGTACGCAAACTACATAAATTTCTTTCATAAGTTCCATATTACCACCTTTTAGTAATACCAACTCGATAGATTTTAAGAATCATAGATGGCTCATATGTAAACTCAATATGGCTAAGAGACTAATCTGTATAAAATCTGCATTAAAGTCATAGCTAGACAAGGGATTTAGGGCAAGAAAGTAGGGGGAAAACTAAGAGGGAATCGGGGCGGCGGGAAGGAGGGTAACTAAACACTAAAATGAATATTACGGCATTAGAGTTAGTTTTAAACATAAGGCTGGAGTTGGGGTTAGTTCTGGGGTTGAGATTAGTTTTTAGGGAAAGGTTAAAATTAATGTCCATAGTTTTGGTGAGCAGTTTTCCGACATCCCTTCTTACCAGCTTTCCCTCCCTTTAGCGTTGCCCCAAAAGTAGGGCTAGCTCTGCGGTATTATGGTAAGAATTAGTTTCACTACTTTTATTATGCATCAGTTGCACCTCTTTTCTCCTTTAATCTAGTCTTTCTTTTCCGTTTAAGGCTATATGCGAATAAGGTATATTTACTTGGTTTATACCGTACAGTTTCAAGTCCCACTACAATTGAAATGTTATTAGATTTGAGAACCTGAGTAAAAAAATGAAATCAATCAACCATGAAATACTAGAAAAAGAAAACAAGTCTGCAAAAATTGGTCGTGTTAAAGCGGAGATATATAAACAAGAGTTTCTTGTTTATATATCTCCGGTTAAAGCACTTACTCTATACACCGTTTAAAATATATACAATTCTCTAACTCTCTACACAATATTTTAAGCATATACATTATACAATCCATTGTAATAGCTTCGATAATCAAAGATGAGTGAGAGATAATCCGACTATTGGTCATGTGATAACGCCTCTTGTGTTGCATAGTCACTGAGATTGTTTAGACGACAGCCGCATTTAGTGTTAACCATTTTCATCACCACCTCTGTGCTCGCGTCAGTATCGTAATGTTCAACATTTCTTAGCTGCTCATTATCACCGTCTATGTCAAACGAGATATACAATTCATGTTGATTACTCTCGCTAAAATTCGACTATAGGCCTATAATTAGACTAACCTATCTTGTTCTTTGAGGATTATTGGTTTGTTTATAAGATTTAAACTCGTCAAAATTAACAAGTAAGATTACTCGGTTCAAAGGCTTCGTTTCGTCGATATTCGTCCTATCCTACACGCATTAACTCACGATACGTGTATTGTAGTTTATCATTACTACTTAATAACGGTACTGTTTGCTTAATGAATTATCTTTCTGGCTTTAAAGATTAGTTTGAGAGGTTCTGAAACCGCATTCTAAGGCAATTTAACATAGCTAAAGAGCGAAAACGATTTTCTCGTATCCCACGCATTTCGCGAATCGTTTCAAAATCGTTAATTCGGACCCTGCAATATTTCACTGTCATGCTCGCGCCCCCCTTGAGGAGCTTCCACGCCCCCCCAAGGGGGCGCCGCCCCCCCCCCCGTTAAGAACCCCTGGTTTAAAGAGAGCTGTTGTTTTCTAACACATTACGTATTTCGCACTACAGTTACCGCCGTTTCTATTAAGATGACGGTCTTACTGCAGTCGTTTCAGATAAGGATTTATCTACAAGTCCAACAACCAAACGATCTCTTATTAGCTTATCTTTTAATCTTCCATATTCACATTTATCGGCCAAACAATACAGGAACGGTATAAACTCTTTAACAGGCTGATTACATCCCTGGTTTCGCAGATTCAATTTTGCTCTTTCGTAAATCACATTTCTCGCAGTTTAAAATCTTGAATTAAACGATCCCGGAACTTAAACACACTAAGTTGATCTTCATTAAGGTTTAGGACACATAGAATCATCGGCTTTGTCGCCTAATAAATATATCAAGGTATTAATCTAATTTGTTTGCGTTTCTGCTGAGAGTTTGGTTGCGACTCGGTACCTTTCAAACCTTCGAATCCATTGTTTCCAATCTTCTGGGTTATTGAAATTAAAAGGTTCCGGCGGAGATACTTGAAAAGCCATCCTACTTCTGACACCATGTAGCGATGTAGCGAACACGCGCTTTGCAGTTCAGGGACTGTATTGCCAGAACGAATTAGAGCCACGAAAGACGATCCTCAAACTTAGAGAGAAAGGGTAAATCACTCATGCATACAACTGTATAGTGATGTATAAATCTACATTATTTAAATGTATAACAGTGACTTAGAATAAAAAACAACTCAAAATTGATTGAAAAAGCCAAAAAAATAGTATAGGATAGGATATTTATGTGTTTACCTTTTACGAGGTGCTACAATTCTAAAATTTGCAATTTTCTAATTAAACCGTGCTGTTTCGACTTGTAATTTTTTTGCTGCAGCCCTTATAAATACTTTTAATTCAATGTATAGTTTATATACAACACCCTCTGGGTGATATATGCACGAAGCGTCTGAATATACATAACCCGACATTTTGGGAGGTAATGGGAGATGCTGCAGTTTTCTTATCCAGATGAACACTTAAAGAGTTTTCGCACATTCTTCTTTTGGATATGTTGTAGCTCTTTTAAATACCTTCAATTTGATGTATAGTTTATATTCAATAACCGAGGGTTGATATATGCATTAAGCGTCTGTATATTCATACCTCTCTTTCAAAGGAGCTTGGCTGGAAGATGCTGAAGTTTTCATATCCAGATGAACACTTAGACAAATCATTAAAATTTCCCACGTTTCTGGTCAATCTAATATAGTATAGGTATATTAATGCTACCGGTAGAACCTAACTTGGGCAATCCTTATTCTACGTCCCAACCCTTTGTTAACAAAGATCGAGCTAAAGCTCAACCTGTCTGTGATTGCTGGTCCGTGGATTTTCACCAATATCATTAAAGCAAAGCACGGCAAATCAGAAAAGGAGTTAAACAGTAGAACAGCCAAACAATTTATTGGCGTTTCGTATGCACTCTGGTCAACAAATTAATGTTTACTAACCAGGACTCGCACCAAAATGAATGATTGCCACGATCTTCCCAAATTGTCCCCGACAAATGCCCTCAAACTCCTGGTTCCAAAACTTGTACTAGAATCTAGATTATCTCAAAAGGTAGACCTAATGAAACATACTGAAAATGTTTGTCGTAATCCAGGACACCATAAAGATATATATACTGTCAAACTATATTTTATTTTTGATAAATATTTTTTACAGTATACACCAAAACATTGTATATAATTTATGAGGTCCGACTTGCCGCTCCAAGAGGCAATCTAGAAAGATTTTTCGTGTAATATTGAAAAAAAAAACATACGACTTTGCATTATCTTAATAAAAGTTGTCTGCATTCTATGCATCATGTTTAAACTTATAGTACAATCCCCACCATAAAGATACCAATGCGGTTGACACACAGGTAATAGTTGTTTTGATTCCTTACCTCTCCATCGCAATGCACTTGTTTTGTTGTGTCCATGATCTATTGGGCCACTTATATGTTTCAACCCCGGGATAAAGTATGGGTATCTTATCCTTTCCTGTTATGGTGAGGGTTGGCTATACGCTTGCCCCTGTTCTTTACCGCTGATGCTCGATGCTTATATATATGTCCGGCCCGTTGATGGTCTAACGGTCAAGTGCGTCGCCTTTTCAATAGAAAGGTTGAAGGTGCAAAACTGGTCGCTAGCTATTCGGCTGTTTCCTTAAGCAAGGCACTTTACGGACATTGCCTGAACCCAGCGGATTAATGGGTTCTACCAAATTGAAGGAACGTGTCTATCATATATATACAACACACTGCAATACCTCCGGTAACCCGACGATGGGCGCGAGGTGATCTGACGATTACCCGTGTGTTAACCCCATTGGTTTTCCCATTCACGGGGATAAAGATGAATATCCTATCCTATCCTATATCCTATATTCAAAGACATTGATGCAAATTAAATAGATGTGCCGATCAGACAAATAGGCTACTTTACAGTATCTCGCATGCAACAAAAACGAAAATCTATTAGTATCTCACGTAATTCTTTTAAAAGTTGCCGCTCTTGAAGTGTTGTCTTACGTAGTCGCAAATTGTTGCGTGTTAATGCAATAAAAGTAATCTTACCTGTGGCACAGATGTACTGACATTACCCGAAAAAGGTGTTGTAACAGTGAAAAAGGAAATGCACATTTTATTAAACTCGTTTTTATTCATTAAACTTTGATTTTTCTGTCGTCTGCTTTTGAAACGGGGACACTGGTTTCCTAAATTCGTGGTTGTCACGATTGGCTGCACATGTGTGACGTCATAATGTAAGGAAACCAAACGCAATGTGTTTGTGTCGGCATTTTAACCTGAATCGAAAATTTAGTTTCGTCGTTTACCTTTATATGACAGCTTTTCTTGTTAACCGATTTTAATGACTGATATTGGTCAAACTTGGTTAGCCTATGTTCTGGTAACTTTAAATAGTACTGTAGCGGTATAAATAGTTTAGTTATTCTAAGTAAATATTAATGGTTTCGCGCCAAATTGCAAATACAACGTTTGAGTGTCGATTTTAATAATAACGATTTGGATAATATTACAATTATAAAATAAAAATGCAATTAAAGGATCTGTGTTAGTTTTAAAAGTGTTTAAAACTATTTTTTTCGGTTAATAGTGTAGAATATGTATTTTTATCCTGTAAATGGGAAAATACAGAAAAGCTATCACATCAGGCAATCGTTTATTTACCAAGTTTTATGTTTATTACGTCCAATGTAAAAAAAATCAAATGATCATCATTTTGTAGCATTGTAAAAATTATGGTTTAAGACGAGTAAAAGGTTTATAATGTAATCAATGTTAATCCCTTGTGGTTTAGGCGAACTCCATGCATGTAAAACTTACAAAACTGGTTTGTGGATTTTGGTATAGTCCTAGTGTGTCGGAACTTTAACTTGTCCAATAAATCAAGTTTATTTTTTATTTGTTCCACTATGGCACTTACCACCGATAATTAAAAAACAAAAAATAACAAAATAAGTATTATAAGTTTGACATGTATATATGTGAATATAACAAACAAATAGTTAAACTTTCTTCATTACATAACTTTCAATTTCTTAACTTTTATGTGATAGACTACTG